>OZ010796.1:36541591-36748591 GCA_963932465.1 Maratus speciosus
CAAGAACACAGTAGGATCTAAATTTTCACAATAAGATTTTGAATTTATACTTAATAAAAAAGAAAGGGAGAGAAAAATATTCATAATATTATCAACTAATTTTTATAATTTTAGCTATGAATTACTTTCCAATACCTATAGCTAAATTTGCTTATATACATAAACGATATTTTAAAATAAAAATAGAAACATTTATATAAAAAAAATCTCATAGACTTTCATAAGTTTTTAATAATTCAGCAGAAAAAAAATAAGTTATTTTAATGTAAAAAACAGCAACAAAAGGACACCATTTATTTAAGCTATTTTTGATAAATAACTATTTAAGATTGTGTTACATAAAAAATATATATATATTCTAACACTCTAACATTTCGAATTAAAAAAATAGAAATAAGTTTTTTTTTTCAAATATATTTTAAATTTTTAATCAAAATTTTGCATTTGCAAGTTTTTAAAAACCCTGTAAATTAATTCATTTATTTAATTCCATTAGTGTAGTACAATATTCAAATAAGGTTTATCTAAAGGTATTTGAAAGTAATTGGTAGCTAAAATCATCATAAAGTAATTGTTAATATTATTAATATTTTTTTTCTCTCCCTTTCTCTTTTATTAACCCCTTGAGGAGCGGTGGGATATAATATATCTCACCTAATTTTAATTCCGAAACGCCACAATGGCACCGGAATTTTGGAATGAAATATTGCTTTTATAATTATACGTGAAAAAAAAAAAATCTTTTACTTATTTTAGAATAAATTCGTTCTTTTATCCCGGTGTCAATCAATAATTTCAACATTTAATTAACATAAGTACTCATAGCTGCCAACTCTTCAGTTTTTTTGTACCGAAAAAATTTAATAGAATTCTTTTCCTTATTTAATCGGCAGATTATGGCGATTTAAAAAGGTAAAATTTACTATAAAAAAACTTTTTGGTACAAAAAAGGGTAAGATGTTGGCAGCTATGAGTACTGTGTCCCTGAAAGGGTTAAGTATAAATTCAAAATCTTATTATGAAAAATAAGATCTTAGGGGCTTCTTTAAATTAAACTTTTCTTGTTTCTTAACAAGATACAAAAATAAAGAATTTATAGAACCTCTTTCTTGAACTTTTAAATAATAATAATTAAATTTGATTTTTCTATGACTAGCCTTAAAATTTTCAATTTTTTTTCAAATTTTTTCATCGGCGAGTGCCAAGCGCCACCTATGATAGTTACCGGCTCGGTATTGCAAGTAAAATATGAGCGATTGCACTTGCATGAAAAAAAACCCCGTTCAAATGGATTTGCAATAGGCAATTTCTAGAGTCCGGAATTGGCAACGAAGTTTTCAAACAAATGTAAACAGAAGATTGTTGCAAAAAGAAAATCCTAACAGAAGATCACTACATTATAATAATTAGAAGTTAATTTTGATGAAAAATATTAGAATTTTTTAGGAATAAATAAATTTAAAGTTATTTAATAAAGATGTGATTCTCAATTAAGATTTCTGACGGTTTAATAAATATTTTATTATTCTTTATGGTAATTAATAAAGATATTATTTGTAAATTTAGATGGTTACTGATTACGAGGAAATTATTAAATTGTAAAATAATTAGTAAAATAATTTTAAATTTTGAAATTCAATTACATTTATTGAATTAATTTGATTATTTTAGGTTTTAAAGATAATTTAATTAGGGAAATCGTTACATTGTAACACCATGATAAAAGTTCATTACATATAATTAGTTTAATAAACCATTTCTAAGGTGTTTGTGTTGGTGTAGTTTAATGACGAACGATTATCTACACGAGAGATATAAGCACCACGAGGGATATGAGGGATATAGGGAGTGCCCTCCATGGATGTCATTCGAAAAAACCATTTTCTAAAACGAAAGTAATATGGCGATGAAAAACTGGGAAAAATTTCTACGAACGGGTTACACAAAATTTTTACGGCGATTGAAAGCAATAGCCAAGTCTTTCACTTAGTAATAACAAACATATGTTTAGTGACGCCTCCAGGATATTTACCTGGGAGAGTTCGTGAATCTTAATTAATCATAAAATGAGCATTTTCTTTGTTTTACATCTTTGCAAAGCGCATTTTACTAAATATATGACGTATAAATGAAAAAAAGCAAGAACAAATGAAATAAATTAATAATTCAGATGTTTCAAGAATTTATAAAAGGAGTCTCCTTTTACATTCATCAATCACATCATAACAAAAGAAAGGGATAAGAAGCATCAAATAACATATAGACAATTAAACGAACAGCAAGAAACAAACTTTGATTTATTATGTTTCATATACTACATTATGTTATGTTTGATTAATTATGTTATATATTTACTTTGCTCTGAAGATGAGGCCTCTATTATGAACCCTTGAAATAGTTATATGCTAAAATAATAATAGATATTTATTGTTGTCCTTGTCACTTAATTTTACTTATTGTGTTTTCGTGTCAATACAATGGATTTTGTATGAATGACAGTATTCTCCGATGGAATTTAACCTGTAACACCACTTCCATGTGCCAGTGTTTTTAAATATCAGTTTTACACACAAATTTATAATTACTATTTTTGCACTCTATAAATATAAATATCTAACTACTATTTTCACACATAAATTTATAATTAATATTTTTACACTACCAATTATCTGGTTTTGTTATTCTTCAAACCTTATCAATATACTTTTATCTTAAAAATATCATCCGGCTATATATTGGTCAGTGATCAAAGAGAAGCACAACTATCATAAAGAGTACTTAGTATAGAAGGTATTTAGTATAGCTAGTCTTTAGAATACCTATAGCATATATCACCATTATTTCAGATTAGAAATATTTGCTAAATATTTTTTATTTCTTCAGATTCAAAATCTCTCTGCGATTAATCGCAGAATTCGTAATTTTTTGTCTTTTTTTCTTTTTGCGACAAATAAGACGAAAAATTGTTTTATAAATATTGGCGGAATTGTCTGCTTTAACTAGCAAGATTTTAGACCCGGCGTGCCGCTTCTTCTTCATTTTTTCTTTTTGTTTTTCCCTCTTCATATTTTTAATTTATTGATTTTTAATTTTTTAGTTTAATAAGGTTGGAAAAAGTTTGAAAATTTATTTCATGATAATTTTCCAAATGAAAATAAAAGGCTAATCTGTTTTTAATGGGCAGATAAATCAGTAATTAATTTTCCTTTCGTTATTATTTATTCTGAAACGACAGTTTTACTATTTATTGCTTCCAATTTACGTTTGCTTTCAAATTTAGAAGTACAATTGTTACGTTACAAAATCTAACCTACTATATAATATAATTACAATTCTATTAATTATATATAATTATGAGCGAATGTTACTTATATGATTCATGATAATCACTTTACAGAAATAATATGAATAATTCGTCATCAAACGTAAAGATTTTTGACCGGTATGTGTTGTGCATTTAACGTAAAAAATTTCATAAAAATGAAAAAATATATAGTAAAAAAAAATATATATATAATAATAATATTTGTACATACTATCAAAATGTGTCAGTGTCAACACTATGCATTTGTAATTTTTAAAACTTATCCATTCAACTTTGATCTTTTTTTTCATTGTTAAATTCAAATCAAGGAATTTATCACATGCGATTTGCGTGTACATATTTTTCAAATAAATTCGCTATCGTGTCGGGTTCAAATTGTTGGATGGGGAAGAGCTATTTTGGAACACGAAGAAAGTAAGAAATTTTTCGATATGATAGAATGGAAATTTCCAGAGAAAAATATTTACATTTTTCTAACATCTTTGTTAATTACTAATGGGTTTTTTTTTTTCAATTTTTTTCTACTCATATTTAAATACAGATCATTCTAATTCAGTAGTCAATTTCAATTCCTGCAAGAAATTTTATGAAGAAAGAAGCGTTTTCATAATATCGATTATTTGATTATAAAATATCAGTTTTCCGAATTTGTATTTGAATATTTTATAAAACTTACTGGCATATTATTAAATGGTTTTATGAAGGAAAATCAATTAACAAAGAAAAAATAATCAATTCCTAAGATTTGAAAACATACTTTAAAAATAATCAAGAGGGTTTTAAAACAACACTTATCTTGAATTTTTTACAACATACTTTTTATTTATAATTTCTTCCATATATTCGTTGTATAAGTATGAAGGAAATATTTCAAAATAATTAATAAGTTAAATAAATATATTGTGATAACATGTATAACAAAACTATAAAAATGACATTTTGTTTACCATATTTTTTAATATTAAGCAAATAGTCATTAATAGCGTGTTTATATAACCGGAAATCAGATCCTTAATTTTGTGAGGTGAACCAAAAGGATCCATTAAGAAGATTGGATTAATTGAAAAGCTTATCTTGAAGTTTTGGCATTTTAGCCAGACTGATACAATAAAAATAAAAACTGCTTAAAGCGATTGTAACTCTGGATGGAAAATTTCTTTTAATATAAAATGTATGTAGTGAAACAAATTAGAAAATTGATATTGATGTCCTTTTTCGGAAAATCTACCCCTACCTCTCCCTCCTCCCCTCGTAAAATTGTAATCGCACATCTCCTCCAAAAAATTATTTTATAATATATTAAAAAAGGTATTATAAAATATTTAAATTAAAAAATTTCAAAAGTTATCGAATTCCCTTAGGAAAGGGTCTAGCCGGATAAGCATAGCAAAATGCCCCCCACGGCCCATTTCCGAAATAACATGTGTGGTAACAAGGCTCAGCATGAGAATGCAATATAGAGTGTTTTTAGCCCTGACCTTGAACTTTCCTTGAGATAATAGGGAAGTATGCGCCCGCTTTTCTATTTTTCAAATATGTTTTTCTCAAAAACTAAAAAAGTTAAAAAATGAAACTAACGCCAAATATTGTAGAATATATTAGTTCACATTAATGCTCAAAGTATGTACTCTTCAGAGAAAAAAAATTTCGTTAAAATCGAAGGTGCGCTTTTTGAGTTATAACAAAAATAATACTGGCAACTTGCTAAAATATTCGTAACTTTCCCTTTTGACAAAAAAACATTACTTCTTTATAATATTACCGTAGATTGTACGAAATAACATCAGTATTTTAAAGTGCAACATTCTAAGTTCCGCAGTTTATTATCTAAAGAGCTTTCAGTGTCATAAAATTGCATGTCCTTCTAAATTTGTTTCAGTGCTTGATTGCTTTTAATAAAATAAAAAATTAAATTTCAAAAATCAAAAACCCGACTGCGTAAAAAGCGAACATCAACTTCTACGCTTTTTTGCTACCACTAAAATTTAATAGAGATTTTCGCCTTGTTTAATCGTGAGATTTCGAAGGTTAAATAAACCAATATTTACTGTAATATTTTAGTGGTAGGAAGAAAGCGTAAAAGTTGGCAGCTATGGTTGAACAAATTAATTATTTCTCATTAATGTGAAACTATTTTCTTTTAATTACATACCTATTACTTTTTTACTTACTTGTATTGATGACTTTCAAGTTGCGTTTAATTGTTAGTTCCTATCTATAAACACTGTTTTGATGAGGCCTATAGATGTCTATGATGGTTAGAGTTGCAGTAAAGCTAGATATTCTATCTACACAACTTCCAGGTTGTGTAATATTTAAACGGAGCTTCTGACTGTAAAATAGTCAATGAAACATCGTCTTCATTTTGAAAGACCTATCCAATGATATGTCACTTAATAGGCAGCGTAAAAAAAAATCGTCTCTACAGCCATTTTGTATTTATAAAAACAAAACCTAGCCTATAACCATTGGACGATTAAGACGAATATATAGAGACCTCATTCATTAAAATCCATCCAGCCGTTGGGATGTTTCGAAGGTATAAAGAAATCCACATACCCAGATACGCGTGAAACACATAACCCTTCTTTTCAGTCGGGCAAAAAACATCAGACTACTGCAATGAAAACAATTTAAAAAATTATTATAAGCTATTGCTTTTTCCGCAATAGCAAATGTACAATCATTACAAAAAATATTATCCGCTCTGAATGTTATATTTAGGAGAGAAAAAATTTCGGCTAGATCCTTGAAAAAGATTTACTAGTATGCTCGTCTTAAAACCCTATCTTGAGGGAAGAAAAAACTATTTGTATTACAAATACAGTTCAATTAATTAATTCGAGAAGAAAGGGAATTATAAATTTTTTTCTAATAACCATTACTCGTAATTCTCGTGAAGATAATAAAAGTTTTAGACACATACACATAATGAAACTTATTACTACTATTTATTGCTCTAATTATCGCAATGCTAAACTTAACTTTCTACCATAAAGTTAACATAAAATATTCAATCTTATCTTTGTGAGTGTCATTTTCTTTAGACTTATCATTTCCAGTGTTGCCAGTGGGCTGCTTTTTTTTTTTTAAATTCAAATTTCTTGATTGACGCCACTTTTTTGAAATGGTAAAATATCCCCTGTTTTCGCCTCAATTACTACGCCATTAAATAAGGCGAATTTTACCATTTCAAGAAAGTAGAGAAAATCAAGAAATCTGAATTTTAAAGAAGTATCCCACTGGTATTTTCTTTAGACACGAAAACAGACACTGTATTTTGTTAAATAATGCAACAGCAACGCTCATATATGAGCGCATATAGGCAGGGCTGACTGTTGAGTTAAGTAGTGGTCGTGATTGAGTTTTAAATTCCCTATAAGCTTTAAATTTCTTACAAGCCTTAAAACTTCTTACAAAACTTCTAGCAAATTTTAAAAATACGCCTAATTTACATGCGAGTTAACCTGTAAATATTTCGTGAATTTTTGGGATGTTATCCATCTATTTCTGACTCAAATAAAAGGTTCCATTTAATGATTTAATTTACTAAAAAGCTAAATAAAATAAACTAGAATTATAAAAATTTGTAAATGAACACAAGAAAAGTCGATTGCAATTAGAAAAGATGAAAGAGTAAGAGAGAATTAGATGATAATTTTCTCTGTCATTTTATTACTAACAGAAATATCAACTCGCCGCACCTTTTACTAAGAATCTTTTTATAGAAATATTTTTGCTTTGCTTTAAATCTCTGATGCCGAAAATGCATTACGATTATACAGTTCCAAATCCGAATTCTTATACATATGGTATATTGGTGTTTAAGCATTACATAGAGTACATGCAGATTAGCATTAAATATTTATCAGTTACTCAGTTTCAACTTTTACAAGCATATTATTCCTCCATTCGCTAATGATCACGCTCAAGAAACACAAGAATTCCACATTTCCAAAATGCTGTCTATATATAACTCGTTCTTTATATATATATGGCGACAAGAGTTTCAGATATACAAGCTTTACATATAGGATACAGAAGTATCCAGATTCCAGATACATTCTTCACTCTGTAGATGTGTTTCACATGCGTTTTCTTTGATGGTATGTGTTTTCCACATAACTCAAATTGAAGCATCTAACGTGGTACACGCATTCACTGGTATCCCTATTCAGAGAACTCAAAACAATGTGAATTCGATATAAATATATGCAGTTGAGAAGTTGATAATGGTTATAGCCGGTTATTTGAATCACCTGTTAATTGAATCAGTCTAGTTAATGAATGAAATCGTGATGATATTTTTCTCTGTTAGTAGTATCACTTGTCACGTTGGTTATGACTCATTTAAACAGCATTTTACTATATTACAGTTACAAAACATAAAATGCACCAATGAAATAACTATACTACTATGTTAGATTTATATAAAGTTCAAAAAATGATGAGGAAAACTTTAAGAGATGGACGAGCACAGTACAGCAAACAATTTTTGTACGGAAAATCAGGAATCCATTGTTCAGTCAAAAATACACACGGGGTTTCACTCCAAGTCAATCCCGAATTCTTGTTCCTAACTTGAAAATTAATTAAACAATTTTAGCAACATTTTCAATAGACTTTGTGTCAGATATAACAATATCACGAGAATTGGTGAAATTTATCATCATCCGCGTCCAAACAGTGCTGATTTTTAGAATGTAGTTGACGTTATTATATATCCGTGCAAAAATTAGTAAAATTTCGCCCGACCCAACAATTTTTTCAAAACTTGCATATAAATTTCCATCGTTCTACAATTAAAATTTTCAATTTATTACGTTTAAAGAATTGTCATTTTCTAGGCAATAAATGTTATAGACGATAACAATTTCAAAGCAATAAAAGTCCTTCCGGCCATTGCCGGGAGGAAGAGGTAGCTTTCATATTCCTTATTTTTAAAAAGCAAGCTTATATTATTCAAACACAAGAAGCTTAATTTAGTGGAAACCGATTATAGGAGATTCAATACTAATTTTTACTAATACTAAATCATAATGAATGAGAATTTCGCGAAATTAGTCAGCTTTATCCAAGCTGCTTTTATTTAAATTAACTTATATTTGGTTGCCAAATTCGGCGATATCTTAAAGTTCCTGCCATTTTAGGACAACATGGTGGATGAGGCTAACGAGTGAACTTAGTCGAGACCTTAGTAATTCCTGTGCACATGCTCTCTCACATCGGAATCGGTTGATATATACAAGTGCGTTCGCAGGCAAAAAATCAGATTTTTCAAAATGTCACCCACATTAGAAATTGAAACTGCTATATCTGAATCATCTTTTAAGATAAAGACAAAACGAAAAATTCTCCGGAATCCTTATATCATGGTCAAATATTTAAGAAAGAAACCTTTTTCAATTTCTAATATTTTGCACCTCACTTTAAATATATTTTTTTATTTAATTTAATGGCTTCCATTTTGAAACAAGGTGGCTGATGAAGCTGGCCAGCGAACTTGGTCGAGACATTACGATATACTATCCACATGCCTTCTTACATCAAAATAGGTTAATAAATACGCGTCTTATCACGTGACAAATATAAGATCGTTTCAAAATGTCAGCCACGCTAGAAATTCAAAGTGCTATAATTCAACCATTTTTTAAGATATATACGAAAAAAAAAAGTCCTTCCGGCCAGTGCCGGGAGGAAGAGGTAGCTTTCATAATCCTTATTTAAAAAAAGCCAAATTATATCATTCAAACACACGAAGCTCAATTTAGTGGAAACCGAATATAGGAGATTCAATACTAATTTTTATCAATATAATGAATGAGAATTTCGCGAAATTAGTCAGCTTTATCCAAGCTGCTTTTCTTTGAAGTAACATATATTTGGCTGCCAAATTCGGCAATTTCTTAAACTGCCTGTCATTTTAAGACATCATGGTGGATGAGGCTAAGCAGTGAACTCGGTCGAGACCTTAGTAATTGCTGTGCACATGCTCACTCACATCGGAATCGGTTAATATATAGGAGTACTGTCGCATGCAAAAAATCAGATTTTTCAAAATGTCACCCACAATAGAAATTGAAACTGCTATATCTGAGCCATTTTTTAAGGTAAAGACAAACAAAAAATGCTCCTGAATCCTTATATCAAGGTCAAATACTTAAGAAAGAAACCCTTTTCAATTTCTAATTTTTTTGCACCTCACTTTAAATATATATATATTTTTTAATTTAATGGTCGCCATTTTGAAACAAGATGGCTGATGAATCTGGCCAGCGAACTTGGTCGAGGTGTTGATGTATACTATCCACATGCCTTCTTACATCGAAATAGGCGAATACGTGTGCTATCGCGTGACAAATACAAGATCGTTTCAAAATGTTAGCCATGCTAGAAATTCAAA
The DNA here is from genome assembly GCA_963932465.1 of Maratus speciosus. Lineage (NCBI taxonomy): Eukaryota > Metazoa > Arthropoda > Arachnida > Araneae > Salticidae > Maratus > Maratus speciosus. The sequence continues at coordinate 36,551,320 of OZ010796.1, forward strand.
TTGCTATAAATCAACCATTTTTTAAGATATAAACAAAAGAACAAATTTTCAGAAACAAAAACTGCTCCGGAATCTTTGTATCAAGGTCAAACACATAAAAAAATCTTTTTCATTTTCCAATTGTTTAATACCTCATTTTGAATTTTAAATTTAATTTTTTTTAAATGGCAACCCTTTTGACACAAGATGGCGAATGAAGCTGGCCAACGACCTCGGTCGAGACATTGGTATGTGCTATGTACAGACCAAGTTACATCCAAATAGGTTCATAATTACGCCTGTTGTCGCGTGACAAAAATCAGGTCGTTTTAAAATGTCAGCCACAAGATAAATTCAAAATGCTATTACTCAGCCATTTTTATTAGATATAGACGAAAGAAAAACTGTTCCGGAATCTTTGTATTAAGGTAAAACACATACAAAAAAAATCTTTTTCACTTTCCAATTTTTTTGGTATCTCATTTAAATTTTTTAATTTTTTAATTTTTTTAATGGCCGCCATTTTGAAACAAGATGGCGGATGAAGCCGGCCGACGAACTCGTTCGAGATATTTGTATGTACTATGTACACACCAAGGTACATCCAAGTCGGTTCATAAATACGCCTGTTATTACGTGAAAAAAATCAGGACGTTTCAAAATGTCAGCCACGCTAGAAATTCAAAATGCTATAACTCAGCCATTTCTTAAGATATAGACGAAACAAAAACTGCTCCCGAATCTTTTTATCAAGGTCAAACACATAAAAAGAAAATATTTTTTCAATTTTTAATTTTTCGGTACCACATTTCAAATTTAAATTTTTCTTAAAAATTTAAATGGCCACCATTTTTAAACAAGATGGCAGATGAAGCTGACCAACGAACCCGGTCGAGACATTGGTATGTACTATTTATAAACGAAGTTACATCCAAATCGGTTCATAAATACGCCTTTTATCGCGTGACAAAATTCAGGACGTTTCAAAATGTCAGCCACGCTAGAAATTCAAAATGCTATAACTCAGCCATTTTTTAAGATATAGACGAAACAAAAACTGCTCCGAAATCTTTGTATAAAGGTCAAATACATAAGAAAAAATATTTTTCCATTTTCAATTTTTTGGTATCACATTTCAATTTTTAAATTTTTAAAAAAAATTTTAAATGGCCGCCATTTTGAAACAAAATGGCGGATGAAGCTGGCCAACGAACTCGGTCGAGAGATTGGTATGTACTATGTACACACTGAATTACATCCAAATCGGTTCATAAATACGCCTTTTATCGCGTGACAAAATTCAGGACGTTTCAAAATGTCAGCCACGCTAGAAATTCAAAATGCTATAACTCAGCCATGTTTTAAGATATAGACGAAACAAAAACTGCTTCGGAATCTTTGTATAAAGGTCAAATACATAAGAAAAAAATATTTTTCCATTTTTAATTTTTTGGTACCACATTTCAAGTTTTAAAATTTTTTAAAACTTTTAAATGGCCGCCATTTTGAAACAAAATGGCGGATGAAGCTGGCCAACGAACTCGGTCGAGACATTGGTATGTACTATGTACACACCAAATTTCATCGAAATCGGTTCATAATTACGGGAGTTACAGTGTGACATAGGTCAGATATATATATATATATATCAATTTTGAACGGAGGGTGGTTTCGGGGTCTGGGGGTCATGATCGATAAAAATATACCAAAATTTTTTGAAATCGCTTTCCTCCGAACGGCTGCAATAGGTAGCTTTTTTGTAAAGAAAGCTACCTAAAAACTGCTCCGGAATCTTTGTATCAAGGTCAAACACATAAAAAAAAAATCTTTTTCATTTTTCAATTTTTTGATAATTTATTAAATGGCAGCCCTTTTGGAACGAGATGACGAATGAAGCTGGCCAACGAACTCGATCGAAACATTGGACTATGCACACACAAAGTTACATCCAAATCGGTTCATAAATATGGCTGCTATCGCGTGACAAATATCAGGTCGTTTCAAAATGTCACCTACAATGGAAATTCAAAATGCTATAACTCAGCCATTTTTTTAGATATAGACGAAACAAAAACTGTTCAGGAATCTTTGTATTAAGTTCAAACACATACGAAAAAAAATCTTTTTCATTTTCCAATTTTTTGGTACATCATTTTAAATTTTAAATTTTTAAAAAAACTTTAAATGGCCGCCATTTTGAAAAAAAAGGCGGATGAAGCTGGCTAACGAACTCGGCCGAGACATTGGTACGTATTATGTATACACCAAGGTACATCCAAATCGGTTCACAAATACGCCTGTTATCGTTTGACAAAATCAGGTCGTTTCAAAATGTCAGACACGCTTGAAATTCAAAGTGCTATAACTCAGCCATTTTTTAAGATATAGATGAAACAAAAACTGCTCCGGAATCTTTGTATCAAGGTCAAACACATAAGAAAAAAAAATATTTATCAAATTTCAATTTTTCGGTACCACATTTCAAATTTTAAATTAAAAAAAAAATTTAAATGGCCGCCATTTTGAAACAAATGGTGGATGAAGCTGGCCAACGAACTCTGTCGAGACATTGGTACGTATTATGTATACACCAAGGTACATCCAAATCGATTCATAAATACGCCTGTTATCGCGTGACAAAAATCAGGTCGTTTCAAAATGTCAGCCAAGCTAGAAATTCAAAGTGCTATAACTCAGTTATTTTTAAAGATATAGACGAAACAAAAAATGCTCCGGAATCTTTCTATCAAGGTCAAACACATAAGAAAAAAATATTTTTCAATTTTTAATTTTTTGGTACCACATTTCAAATTTTAATTTTTTTTTAAATTTTAAATGGCCACCATTTTGAACCAAGATGGCGGATGAAGTTGGCCAACGAACTCGGTCGAGGCATTGGTATGCACTATGTATAAACGAAGTTACATCCAAATCGGTTCATAATTACGGGAGTTACACTATGACAAAGATCAGATATATATATATATGGATATATATATATATATATATATATATATATATATCAACTTTTGAACGGAGTGTGGTTTCGGGGTCTGGGGGTCATGATCGATGAAAATATACCAAAATTTTTTGAAATAGCTTTCCTCCGAACGGCTGCAATAGGTAGCTTTTTGTAATGAAAGCTACCTAAAAATAAATGTAACGTTTGAAAAAGAACCTGCATGTGACGAAATCCTGTCTTAAATGGAAAAAATGTGTTGATCCATGCAAAATGGATATAATAATATGTGTGAAAGGAATATAATACATTTGAAACAGACGGTGTACCTGCTAAGAAGGGAACTTGTCTATAATGAACATTTCTGCTCTCCTATGCGACCCCGCCTTAGAAAATTATACGACATAGCCAGGGGTGATTCTGTTCTGCATTTTCCGAAAATCAAAAAAAAAATCGCTCATCATTCCGAAAACTCGGCCATAAAAATGTCGCGGATTTCGACAAACGGTTGCCGCAAAAAAAAACTCTCCAAAGGATCATGGGGAAAACGCAAATTTCGTCAAAAGATCGCGAAAAAAACAACATGTCGCAATGATCGCGAAAAAAACACTAATTTCGTCTAAAGATCGAGAAAAAGCTAAAATGTTGCCTAAAGATCGTGAAAAAACGCAAATTTCGTCAAAAGATTGCGAAAAATTGCAAATTTCGTCTAAAACAGGGATGATTCTGAGTGAAAAAAAAAAAATCTGAAATTCACAGCAAATTTTCTGAAAAGTTACAGCAGAGAGGGAGAGGAGATGGGGGGGGGGGGGGGGGAATTCCGTGGCCTTTTAAAGAAATGCGCGTTTTTTGCTATATTTTGACGAATTTTGCGTTTTTTTGCGACCTCTTGACGAAATTTGGTTTTTTGAGATCTTTTGACGAAATTTGCAGTTCATTCGCGATTTTTTGACGAAATTTGGTTTTTTTCTATCTTTTGTCGAAATTTGCGTTTTTTCGCGATTTTTCGTCGAAATTAGTGGCTTTTTTACGCGATCTTTTGACGAAATTTGTGGGTTTTTTTCGCAATTTTTGGATGAAATTTGCGTTTTTACCGCGATTCTTTGACGAAATTTGCAGTTTTCCCTCGATTTTCAATGAAATTTGCGCTTTTCCCGCGATCCTTTGACGAAATTGGCGATTTTTCTACAAACGATTGACAAAATTTATTTTTTTCGGCGACCATTTGTCAAAATTCGCGATAATTTTTATGTCCGAACTTTCGGATTGGTGACAGATTTTTTTCAATTTTCGGAAATGAATGCCTTAAATTTTCAGAAAATTCAGAACAGAATCACCCCTAGTATAAAGACTGCAGAAAAAACGCAAAGTTTCGTCAAAGGATCTCGAAAAAACTCGAATTTCGTGAAAGGGCCGCGGAAAAAAAAAATAATGCTGAGAGAGAATCTCCCTCCCTCTGCTGTAACCTTTCAGAAAATTTGCTGTGAATTTGAAGATAACAAAATAAATATCGCAACCCAGGACACTTTTTAAAAAATGGAGAATACAAACATGATAAAAGCTAAAATAAGTATTTTTTTTTTCAGAACTCCTCGTACAAGACAATTATTAACCGCTATGGCTTAAAAATCTCTATTTTGTAGAAATTGAGTCGGGTAGGATAGGACTTGTTAAGTTTTTGTATGAGCCAGGCGGAACTTTTAGATTTTATACCGGGCCAATAAATTTTTTGTGAAAAAAAAAATGGAAAAACGGTCCGGACCGGGCTCGGGCCGAAATTTTTTTCTACGGATGGGTTCGCGCTCGGGTGCGGAATTTTCAGCCTGTGTTCGGCCTGAGTTTAGATTTAGACTTCTAACAAGAAGTTTGAAACTGAAAGAGACCTATAAAACGTACGTTTTCTGTTTTTGCCTATGAATCGATGGTCCATTATCGTTTCGAACGAAGCAAAGACGGAAATGCAATTAAAAAACTGTACACTGTACAATACTTAAACTCAATGCGTCTATACGGCAGGAAATGATCATTCTCTTAGCCTAAGACATCTCGAAAATGTGATCCATGACCTTTTTCAAAACAAATGACTAGTTCTCACTTAACCAATGCATGTAATATACGCTTTCACATCTTTAAATACAATATTCGCCGTTTAATTGGATTAATTTGTTGAATAGAATTTAATTAAGAAAACCACAGATTCCAAATAAGCCAAAAAATTTTTAATATTATTTTTGAGTTTTGAGTTTTGATTCATAAAAGCGGTTAATTTGCTTAATTAGTGACTCATATAAGCGGCAATTACAGTAATTTTTGTAGCTCTGGGAGGGGTTTTAACTCCGAATCCCCCCTCACTGCGCCAGTGAATTAGTTATTGAGTTATAAACGATTTTGATCGCGTGACGACCGGTTCTTCCCCCCTTTTGTCGCTATGACGTTTCAAATTCGGTTCAAAACATCTACTGTGACACTATCTTCTGAAATATCTTTTGCGTTTATCAAAGAATGGAAAACGTCTTTCAGGTACATTGTTTTTGAATGACAAAACTCGCCTATTTCATGCGTTTCTAAATAAGAACTAATTAAAAAATGTGTCTGAACGTCCCTTTGGATTTGAGAACAGCCTTGACAAAAGGACAATATACCCGAACTGAAAAGCATGCACCCCATCTTTCCAGAAACATAAATATAAAAGAATTATATACTTTCCGAACATACTTGAATTAATGAAAGCTTGGAGGAAGTCAAAGACTTAAAAAATATGTTTTCTTACCATCTTTTTCATAATTTTCTTCTCAGAAGAGGATTTAATATCAAACTAATACCTTAGCACAACAGCAACTAATAACAGAATGTGTGTGGAGTCTACTCTTCAAAGCATGCGTTTTGTGTTTTTCCTGGTACTCGAGAGTCTAATCCCGTTTACAAAAAGGGATCAAGAAACAGATGCAATTAATTAAGACTCCTAATGGCGCAGTATTGAAAAACCCAAGGCGGCATTGACAGTGACAGGAAATGACCATTCCTTTTAGCCTACGGCTGATTTCCTATAGGGCGAATGAATGCTATCCTCTTTCGAAATGAGTGATCAGTTTTCGTTAAAAGCCGATACCTGTTACTACGTGTTTCCCCATACCATGTTCCCTATTAGCAAAATAAAATACATTACCGCCTTTAAAACGAATCAAATTTTTGAGCAGGATTTGATTCGATAAAGAGGCGAATTTCGAACAAAATAAATATAATTCTAATTTTAGTTTTGTTTTAAATGATTTGATTCATAAAAATGGAAATTTCTGTATTTTTGTTTTGGCTCTGGGGGGGGGGGAGGTAACCCCGACCCCCCCCCCCCCCCCTCTCGCTGCGCCACTGATATATATCTATATATGGATATTTATTGTTTGAAATACTTACAAAGATTTCGTTATTTTGCCCATATACCATTGCTATTTAAAAAGAACTGCAGGCAATGCTCCGCCCACTTTGTTAAATTTCTGCATTGATGTTTATATTATAAATGAAGGCATATCACAGAGGCAACGGTCCGTATTTAGAAATAAAAAGTTTTGAAGGGTGGCGTAAAGTCACAAACATGTTTAAATGCGTTTCCAGCGAATAAATTTTCAAAGCTTACACGCAGAAGAAACAATAGGTATAAAGTTGCAGCCAAAAAATTTTGGGCCATACGCTATCTTTAAAATGTAGATTTAAAAGAAACGAGATAAGAATGGGAATTTAGAAATAATAGTATTATCAATGATAAATAGTAACAAGTTGTGCAAATCCATTTATATGTTAATGCATATAAAGTAAGAGATACTTATTCATAATATTTCGGACCAAACTTTACGGAAATGAAACAACGACAAGGCATTGTGGGGGTTATATGTTGGGATATTTTAAGAACGAAAATTTGGGAAAATTATGCAGCATTTTTTGTCGAAAAACTATGATGCTTAATACTTTTAATTCTTCACAATTCCTCTTTAAATTAAATAACTCGAAAGAGGAGATCAATAGAAGAATGAATCAAGAGGTATATTTATTTTGAAAGCCGTAAACATGTGGTACAAAAGTTTCAAAATTAGTTCATGTGTAACTAATACTCTCTACACTATCTTTTCTACTATCACTACGTCCTGTACAGGTGGCGCAACCACGTTCCCTGGTAGCACAAAGATATCGACCAATATAAAAATGAGAAATTGATCGATATCAAAAAGTAATATTGCCCAACGTTAAATGACTCCCCTAAAAATATATTCCATGAATATTATTTTTTTATATTTAGCAATGTTGGCCAATACTTTCCAATATATCTGAATATCAGTTTGTGACATTAAGTGATTTCTTTTTCTGTCATTGCTGAATATCATTATTTGACATTGAGCTTATTTTTCTAATATTACAGAATAAGATTTTTAAATATTAAATTATAACTTTTTATATATTAATTTCTATTTTGAACCCCAACAACCGCGATTTGCAAATGTGGTGAACGTATACTTCTCAATATGAGCTAGGAGAAGTTTATGCTCATGAGATTTCTAGCCTTGTCTTACTATGGAATAAGGCCGAGAAAAGTGGTTCAATTAGAAATTTATGGATTTTAGCCAGTGAAAATCTACTAATAAGAAACGTTCAACAGAAAGTGGTTGGAGCTTCTAGGTGGTGGAGGTAGGTGGAGTTTTTCTGTTAGTGACGAAAAAAATGTCTGACAGAATTATAATTTAATTATCTCATACTCTTTCAATCACAATTTACTTCTTTGTTTTACATACTTTTAACAAAGATTTATTTAAATATAATCTTTTATTATTATGTTTGTTAGAAATTTAAAAAAAAATTATGCTGAAAACTAATGACCTACTTTTGAAACTAAAATTGTATTCTTTAAATAATAAAAAATAAAATTATTTTAGAAGTCTGAAATTCGAGACCACTTTAAAAAGATAAACAGAGTATCCATTAAAAAATACATAAATTTATCTCTTTTTTATGTAAAAACATTATGTAATTTAAAAAAAAGGCATTTTTTATATATATATATATATATATAAAACTAACAATTGTTATAATTTGACATGGTTACAGGCACTGCATTATTTTTTAAAATACAAATCATTCTAGAGCATCAATTGCAGATTTCTTTATTAAGTTTTTATATAGCACTATTAATAGATTTTAATGTGAAATGCTATTATTGCGAAATTTTTCTATTGCAATCTCTATAAATGGCTACATAAATTGTACTACAGGAAATTTTCCATACCAATCTCAATGGATTTTTATGCATTTTTTTAAATGTATACATATATATAAGTAATTATAGATTCTTGAAGAAAATTTGTATATAATTCAAATTTCATGGCAAGCGACTCCATCAAATACTCTTCGACGAAAACGATAGAAATGGGCAGTTCTTCAGAACTTTCCATTCACTTTGGTCAAGGTTATTTGAATTGGAATTGGTACTAGTTTGGAATTTGTTTGGAATTGGTACTAGTTTGTAAAAAACATTCAGTGATATATGGTGTAATCCAAAATTCAGGGGTCGTAGGCATGATGAATAGCAGATAATTCTTTTTTTTTATCACCTGTAGCCTGAGAATGTCCAGTTGAAGTCGCCGAAACTGTAGAATAATCATATGTGTCTCTATACGACAAATGAATAGTCCTGGAATTGTAGTATTAAATATATAAATGTCCAAATTCCATTTAGAGTCGATAAACAGAATGTGAAAGGTGACTTAGTTTGCAAAATTTACTTGCGGCAACCATCGATGTTTTAGTTGATTAAGTTCGACAAAAGATTTTATTATTAATAATGAAATACCACAGGAATGTGATAAAAAATATAATCTACTATTTGTAGAAAGCGAAACTTATCTTGTTTCGTTTCGAAAAATTTTCTTTTAATTTTGGAGAATGCAGAATCAGCAAAATCCAGTCTGAATCAATCAGCGCGAAGGAGCAAAGATGAGTCAAGTATGTGAATGGTGGAGGCGGTCAAAGCTTCCGAGATAAGCCTATTACGGGCAGAGGTGATCGGTAAAGTTTTCCGCTCTCCGTAGGCGAAGAGTCTGAGAACGAATCCGTGTTTTGAGAAAAAAATGGTAGTCCATAGCAATATCTATATCATCGTCGGTAGTTTGAAAATATGTATAAGCACATTATACGCAAGTCTGTGCAGCACAATATATTCAGTTCTCACTTTTGAAGGATACCGGATGCAAAAATAATGTTCGTAAGTTTCAGGAGAGTGGCGATTAGGCTTCATTCACTTTAAAGTTTTTGATTTTTTTAAATTTTAAGCAGGCCGTTGTTCAACACAGGGATCCCTCTCTGACAAGATGAAAATTTTGTAAACTTCAAGGACTGGGTTTGGCACCATATTTATATACTGTAGACTAGGGGTGCACAACCTTTTTAAGAGAAGGGCCACTTACAAAAATGTCTGGGTTGTCGAGGGCCACATAGTAACACGGAGAGAATTCTATTCCGAGGAGGGAATATGTGGCCTATAATCAGATAAAAAATATGGTTTTAGAGGGGGGGGGGCGTATTTCTCTAGGTTCCCTTACCCGGTCAACATATCCAATTCAGTTGGGAAGGATATATCAACAGTGTTTACTTTTGTATATATAACAGATACAACAAGGATTATTTTCAAGAAGTGATAAAATTCCTTGTCTTTATTTGGGAAAGTAAATTTTGTTTTATTAAGAGTGCTAAAATGCAAAGACAAGCATGAAGCTGGCCTAGTGCCTAAAAAAATGTGAGCTTTATCGACGAAGGGGGGAAGATGAGCCGATCAACGAAATTTGAGATTTTTTCGCACCTGATCGACAAAATTCGAAATTTTTCCGAAGCCGATCGACAAAATTCGCGATTTTTCCGAACCCGATTGATGAAATCCGCTATTTATCCACACCTGATCGACAAAATGCGCTGTTTGTCCGTGCCCGATCGACAAAATTTGCAATTTTTTAGCGCGTGATAGACAAAATTCGCAATTTTTCCGCGCCCGACCAACGAAATTCGCGATTTTTAACTGATTGAAGAAATTTGTCATTTTTTCCCGGGGCAAATTGACGAAATTCGCGATTTTTTGCGCGATAAACTGACGAAATTAACGCTTGTTCCGCAGCCGAACAACGAAATTTTCAATTTTTTCGCGCATCATTAACAAAATTCACGATTTTTCCGTGCTCGGCGAACGAAATTAGTGATTTTTCCGTGCCCGATCGGCGAAATTTGCTATTTTTCCACGTTTGATCGACAAAATTCATGAATTTTCCGCACCCGATCAACGAAATTCGCAATTTTCGTGTCCAATCTACGATATTCGCGATTCTTAACTTACCGCAGGAAATTTCGCGGCAAACTGACGAAATTCAAGATTTTTCCTGCGACATATGGACAAAAATTGCAATTTTTTTCAGTTATAAATTAACGAAATTCGCGGGCCACACGTTATCCGATCGCGGGCCACAGGTTGTGCATCCCTACTGTAGACCATGATCTGTAGGGAAAACGTTTTATTACTATATTGTTGTTTTTCTTAAAGGACCAATTGTTGGTAATCCAGGTTCGTAGATCCTTGAATATTAGACATAAAAAAACGAAAAGAAGAACACTGCATCTTTAGGACAGGATAGCTTTATTAGCTGTAGACATGAATAATGTATATGCCAGAGAGGGACCCTTTCAGTTCGCTGTTGACGATACGATGTATAGAGAAGGAATGAATAATTTGTCAGATATTGTTGCCAATGTGTCGAGCCAAAATCTTGGTACCCTGGACCATTATAACCACAAAGATCTATCACTTAATAAAACCTTGAAATAAAAACTAGCCAAAAGGACCGTTGGTTGGCGTTTTAATATTTCAACATAAAAATACGAATGGCAAAGCTAAATGATGGGAAATATGCATTTAGAATCAGCAATGCAGATGCCAGGTGCTGATTTTAATATAAGCAGAGTATATATTTGCGGCCGAAAAGGGCATTTGTATTGACTATAAAACTGAAAATTAACACTTAGTGTATAAATAATTGCTACAACTGGAGCATATGGTCAAAGAATATCTTTTTTTATACATTCGTTAACCGAAGGAAACTCGCTCGAACAGTGAATGATTTTAGGATGAGAAAAATATTTGTTTTTGATTTATTTTATTAACGGTTTTGGGTGAATTGGGATAACTGAAAACTAAAGCGCAAAAGAGAAGAATTAATAGATATATTCTTTTTATAAAGGAGAGGAAGTTTTGATTCAGTTTATAATTATGAAAGGAGAAATTAGATTTTAAAATGGGGAATTTAATTTTACAAAGGAGATATATAATGATATGTGATTATATGTTATTTCCAACATCACAGGGACTTCCCCCCTTTTTATACTTAACCAATGAACCTCCAACTCATAATATAAACCGGTATATCAAATTTGCGGCCAATCTAATAATTCTGCAAGAAAAACCCAGTTATATAAATTAAGGGGGGGACTATCCCCTCTCCCCACCCCTTATACTTTACCAATAAACATCCAAATCTAATGAAGGCAGCTCCTTAACATAATAAACTGGTATACCAAATCTGGAGAAAATCGAATAACTCTGCATGAAAAGCACATTTATCTAAATTAAGGGGGAGTCAAGTTCCCTTTATACTTAATTAATGAAGCTCAAAATCTAATCAAGGAAGCTCCTTCACATAAAAATCCGGTATATCAAATTAGGTGCAAATCGAATAATTCAGCAAGAAAAACCCATTCATCTAAATTAAGGGGGGGGGATAGCCCCCCGTCCCCACCTTTATTCTTAACCAATAAACCTCCAAATCTAATCAAGGCAGTTCCTTAATATAATAAACCGTTATACCAAATATGGAGACAATCGAATAATTCTGCATGAAAAACCCATTTATCTAAATTAAAGGGGGTCTAGTCCCCCCTTTCCCCCACTCCTTTGTACTTAACAAATGAACCTCCAAATCTAATCAAGGAAGCTCCATAACATAATAAACCGGTGTACAGGTTTTGGAGCAAATCGAATAATTATGCATGAAAAACCCATTTATCTAAATTAAGGAGGGGGTCTAGCCCCTTTCTCCCCTTTACACTTAACTAATGAAGCTCCAAATATAATCAGGGAAGCCCCTTAACATAATAAACTGGTATACCAAATTTGGAGCAAAACGAATAATTCTGCATGAAAAACCCATTTATCTGTATTAAGTACACTGGCTGATCACCTGGTCTAATAAAGGGTTTGCAGAACGACATTATTCATCCTCACGAAAAATGTCTTGGGGCGAAATTCGAGCGCGGCGCGTCCCGCCAGGTCGCGCCAATTTAAACCTATCAGATTCGGGCTGGGTCAATTCGCCTCTCTTTCACATACGAACACGTTCAAACACATACGAAAAAAAATCTTTTTCATTTTCCAATTTTTTGGTACATCATTTTAAATTTTAAATTTTTAAAAAAACTTTAAATGGCCGCCATTTTGAAAAAAAAGGCGGATGAAGCTGGCTAACGAACTCGGCCGAGACATTGGTACGTATTATGTATACACCAAGGTACATCCAAATCGGTTCACAAATACGCCTGTTATCGTTTGACAAAATCAGGTCGTTTCAAAATGTCAGACACGCTTGAAATTCAAAGTGCTATAACTCAGCCATTTTTTAAGATATAGATGAAACAAAAACTGCTCCGGAATCTTTGTATCAAGGTCAAACACATAAGAAAAAAAAATATTTATCAAATTTCAATTTTTCGGTACCACATTTCAAATTTTAAATTAAAAAAAAAATTTAAATGGCCGCCATTTTGAAACAAATGGTGGATGAAGCTGGCCAACGAACTCTGTCGAGACATTGGTACGTATTATGTATACACCAAGGTACATCCAAATCGATTCATAAATACGCCTGTTATCGCGTGACAAAAATCAGGTCGTTTCAAAATGTCAGCCAAGCTAGAAATTCAAAGTGCTATAACTCAGTTATTTTTAAAGATATAGACGAAACAAAAAATGCTCCGGAATCTTTCTATCAAGGTCAAACACATAAGAAAAAAATATTTTTCAATTTTTAATTTTTTGGTACCACATTTCAAATTTTAATTTTTTTTTAAATTTTAAATGGCCACCATTTTGAACCAAGATGGCGGATGAAGTTGGCCAACGAACTCGGTCGAGGCATTGGTATGCACTATGTATAAACGAAGTTACATCCAAATCGGTTCATAATTACGGGAGTTACACTATGACAAAGATCAGATATATATATATATGGATATATATATATATATATATATATATATATATATCAACTTTTGAACGGAGTGTGGTTTCGGGGTCTGGGGGTCATGATCGATGAAAATATACCAAAATTTTTTGAAATAGCTTTCCTCCGAACGGCTGCAATAGGTAGCTTTTTGTAATGAAAGCTACCTAAAAATAAATGTAACGTTTGAAAAAGAACCTGCATGTGACGAAATCCTGTCTTAAATGGAAAAAATGTGTTGATCCATGCAAAATGGATATAATAATATGTGTGAAAGGAATATAATACATTTGAAACAGACGGTGTACCTGCTAAGAAGGGAACTTGTCTATAATGAACATTTCTGCTCTCCTATGCGACCCCGCCTTAGAAAATTATACGACATAGCCAGGGGTGATTCTGTTCTGCATTTTCCGAAAATCAAAAAAAAAATCGCTCATCATTCCGAAAACTCGGCCATAAAAATGTCGCGGATTTCGACAAACGGTTGCCGCAAAAAAAAACTCTCCAAAGGATCATGGGGAAAACGCAAATTTCGTCAAAAGATCGCGAAAAAAACAACATGTCGCAATGATCGCGAAAAAAACACTAATTTCGTCTAAAGATCGAGAAAAAGCTAAAATGTTGCCTAAAGATCGTGAAAAAACGCAAATTTCGTCAAAAGATTGCGAAAAATTGCAAATTTCGTCTAAAACAGGGATGATTCTGAGTGAAAAAAAAAAAATCTGAAATTCACAGCAAATTTTCTGAAAAGTTACAGCAGAGAGGGAGAGGAGATGGGGGGGGGGGGGGGGGAATTCCGTGGCCTTTTAAAGAAATGCGCGTTTTTTGCTATATTTTGACGAATTTTGCGTTTTTTTGCGACCTCTTGACGAAATTTGGTTTTTTGAGATCTTTTGACGAAATTTGCAGTTCATTCGCGATTTTTTGACGAAATTTGGTTTTTTTCTATCTTTTGTCGAAATTTGCGTTTTTTCGCGATTTTTCGTCGAAATTAGTGGCTTTTTTACGCGATCTTTTGACGAAATTTGTGGGTTTTTTTCGCAATTTTTGGATGAAATTTGCGTTTTTACCGCGATTCTTTGACGAAATTTGCAGTTTTCCCTCGATTTTCAATGAAATTTGCGCTTTTCCCGCGATCCTTTGACGAAATTGGCGATTTTTCTACAAACGATTGACAAAATTTATTTTTTTCGGCGACCATTTGTCAAAATTCGCGATAATTTTTATGTCCGAACTTTCGGATTGGTGACAGATTTTTTTCAATTTTCGGAAATGAATGCCTTAAATTTTCAGAAAATTCAGAACAGAATCACCCCTAGTATAAAGACTGCAGAAAAAACGCAAAGTTTCGTCAAAGGATCTCGAAAAAACTCGAATTTCGTGAAAGGGCCGCGGAAAAAAAAAATAATGCTGAGAGAGAATCTCCCTCCCTCTGCTGTAACCTTTCAGAAAATTTGCTGTGAATTTGAAGATAACAAAATAAATATCGCAACCCAGGACACTTTTTAAAAAATGGAGAATACAAACATGATAAAAGCTAAAATAAGTATTTTTTTTTTCAGAACTCCTCGTACAAGACAATTATTAACCGCTATGGCTTAAAAATCTCTATTTTGTAGAAATTGAGTCGGGTAGGATAGGACTTGTTAAGTTTTTGTATGAGCCAGGCGGAACTTTTAGATTTTATACCGGGCCAATAAATTTTTTGTGAAAAAAAAAATGGAAAAACGGTCCGGACCGGGCTCGGGCCGAAATTTTTTTCTACGGATGGGTTCGCGCTCGGGTGCGGAATTTTCAGCCTGTGTTCGGCCTGAGTTTAGATTTAGACTTCTAACAAGAAGTTTGAAACTGAAAGAGACCTATAAAACGTACGTTTTCTGTTTTTGCCTATGAATCGATGGTCCATTATCGTTTCGAACGAAGCAAAGACGGAAATGCAATTAAAAAACTGTACACTGTACAATACTTAAACTCAATGCGTCTATACGGCAGGAAATGATCATTCTCTTAGCCTAAGACATCTCGAAAATGTGATCCATGACCTTTTTCAAAACAAATGACTAGTTCTCACTTAACCAATGCATGTAATATACGCTTTCACATCTTTAAATACAATATTCGCCGTTTAATTGGATTAATTTGTTGAATAGAATTTAATTAAGAAAACCACAGATTCCAAATAAGCCAAAAAATTTTTAATATTATTTTTGAGTTTTGAGTTTTGATTCATAAAAGCGGTTAATTTGCTTAATTAGTGACTCATATAAGCGGCAATTACAGTAATTTTTGTAGCTCTGGGAGGGGTTTTAACTCCGAATCCCCCCTCACTGCGCCAGTGAATTAGTTATTGAGTTATAAACGATTTTGATCGCGTGACGACCGGTTCTTCCCCCCTTTTGTCGCTATGACGTTTCAAATTCGGTTCAAAACATCTACTGTGACACTATCTTCTGAAATATCTTTTGCGTTTATCAAAGAATGGAAAACGTCTTTCAGGTACATTGTTTTTGAATGACAAAACTCGCCTATTTCATGCGTTTCTAAATAAGAACTAATTAAAAAATGTGTCTGAACGTCCCTTTGGATTTGAGAACAGCCTTGACAAAAGGACAATATACCCGAACTGAAAAGCATGCACCCCATCTTTCCAGAAACATAAATATAAAAGAATTATATACTTTCCGAACATACTTGAATTAATGAAAGCTTGGAGGAAGTCAAAGACTTAAAAAATATGTTTTCTTACCATCTTTTTCATAATTTTCTTCTCAGAAGAGGATTTAATATCAAACTAATACCTTAGCACAACAGCAACTAATAACAGAATGTGTGTGGAGTCTACTCTTCAAAGCATGCGTTTTGTGTTTTTCCTGGTACTCGAGAGTCTAATCCCGTTTACAAAAAGGGATCAAGAAACAGATGCAATTAATTAAGACTCCTAATGGCGCAGTATTGAAAAACCCAAGGCGGCATTGACAGTGACAGGAAATGACCATTCCTTTTAGCCTACGGCTGATTTCCTATAGGGCGAATGAATGCTATCCTCTTTCGAAATGAGTGATCAGTTTTCGTTAAAAGCCGATACCTGTTACTACGTGTTTCCCCATACCATGTTCCCTATTAGCAAAATAAAATACATTACCGCCTTTAAAACGAATCAAATTTTTGAGCAGGATTTGATTCGATAAAGAGGCGAATTTCGAACAAAATAAATATAATTCTAATTTTAGTTTTGTTTTAAATGATTTGATTCATAAAAATGGAAATTTCTGTATTTTTGTTTTGGCTCTGGGGGGGGGGAGGTAACCCCGACCCCCCCCCCCCTCTCGCTGCGCCACTGATATATATCTATATATGGATATTTATTGTTTGAAATACTTACAAAGACTTCGTTATTTTGCCCATATACCATTGCTATTTAAAAAGAACTGCAGGCAATGCTCCGCCCACTTTGTTAAATTTCTGCATTGATGTTTATATTATAAATGAAGGCATATCACAGAGGCAACGGTCCGTATTTAGAAATAAAAAGTTTTGAAGGGTGGCGTAAAGTCACAAACATGTTTAAATGCGTTTCCAGCGAATAAATTTTCAAAGCTTACACGCAGAAGAAACAATAGGTATAAAGTTGCAGCCAAAAAATTTTGGGCCATACGCTATCTTTAAAATGTAGATTTAAAAGAAACGAGATAAGAATGGGAATTTAGAAATAATAGTATTATCAATGATAAATAGTAACAAGTTGTGCAAATCCATTTATATGTTAATGCATATAAAGTAAGAGATACTTATTCATAATATTTCGGACCAAACTTTACGGAAATGAAACAACGACAAGGCATTGTGGGGGTTATATGTTGGGATATTTTAAGAACGAAAATTTGGGAAAATTATGCAGCATTTTTTGTCGAAAAACTATGATGCTTAATACTTTTAATTCTTCACAATTCCTCTTTAAATTAAATAACTCGAAAGAGGAGATCAATAGAAGAATGAATCAAGAGGTATATTTATTTTGAAAGCCGTAAACATGTGGTACAAAAGTTTCAAAATTAGTTCATGTGTAACTAATACTCTCTACACTATCTTTTCTACTATCACTACGTCCTGTACAGGTGGCGCAACCACGTTCCCTGGTAGCACAAAGATATCGACCAATATAAAAATGAGAAATTGATCGATATCAAAAAGTAATATTGCCCAACGTTAAATGACTCCCCTAAAAATATATTCCATGAATATTATTTTTTTATATTTAGCAATGTTGGCCAATACTTTCCAATATATCTGAATATCAGTTTGTGACATTAAGTGATTTCTTTTTCTGTCATTGCTGAATATCATTATTTGACATTGAGCTTATTTTTCTAATATTACAGAATAAGATTTTTAAATATTAAATTATAACTTTTTATATATTAATTTCTATTTTGAACCCCAACAACCGCGATTTGCAAATGTGGTGAACGTATACTTCTCAATATGAGCTAGGAGAAGTTTATGCTCATGAGATTTCTAGCCTTGTCTTACTATGGAATAAGGCCGAGAAAAGTGGTTCAATTAGAAATTTATGGATTTTAGCCAGTGAAAATCTACTAATAAGAAACGTTCAACAGAAAGTGGTTGGAGCTTCTAGGTGGTGGAGGTAGGTGGAGTTTTTCTGTTAGTGACGAAAAAAATGTCTGACAGAATTATAATTTAATTATCTCATACTCTTTCAATCACAATTTACTTCTTTGTTTTACATACTTTTAACAAAGATTTATTTAAATATAATCTTTTATTATTATGTTTGTTAGAAATTTAAAAAAAAATTATGCTGAAAACTAATGACCTACTTTTGAAACTAAAATTGTATTCTTTAAATAATAAAAAATAAAATTATTTTAGAAGTCTGAAATTCGAGACCACTTTAAAAAGATAAACAGAGTATCCATTAAAAAATACATAAATTTATCTCTTTTTTATGTAAAAACATTATGTAATTTAAAAAAAAGGCATTTTTTATATATATATATATATATATAAAACTAACAATTGTTATAATTTGACATGGTTACAGGCACTGCATTATTTTTTAAAATACAAATCATTCTAGAGCATCAATTGCAGATTTCTTTATTAAGTTTTTATATAGCACTATTAATAGATTTTAATGTGAAATGCTATTATTGCGAAATTTTTCTATTGCAATCTCTATAAATGGCTACATAAATTGTACTACAGGAAATTTTCCATACCAATCTCAATGGATTTTTATGCATTTTTTTAAATGTATACATATATATAAGTAATTATAGATTCTTGAAGAAAATTTGTATATAATTCAAATTTCATGGCAAGCGACTCCATCAAATACTCTTCGACGAAAACGATAGAAATGGGCAGTTCTTCAGAACTTTCCATTCACTTTGGTCAAGGTTATTTGAATTGGAATTGGTACTAGTTTGGAATTTGTTTGGAATTGGTACTAGTTTGTAAAAAACATTCAGTGATATATGGTGTAATCCAAAATTCAGGGGTCGTAGGCATGATGAATAGCAGATAATTCTTTTTTTTTATCACCTGTAGCCTGAGAATGTCCAGTTGAAGTCGCCGAAACTGTAGAATAATCATATGTGTCTCTATACGACAAATGAATAGTCCTGGAATTGTAGTATTAAATATATAAATGTCCAAATTCCATTTAGAGTCGATAAACAGAATGTGAAAGGTGACTTAGTTTGCAAAATTTACTTGCGGCAACCATCGATGTTTTAGTTGATTAAGTTCGACAAAAGATTTTATTATTAATAATGAAATACCACAGGAATGTGATAAAAAATATAATCTACTATTTGTAGAAAGCGAAACTTATCTTGTTTCGTTTCGAAAAATTTTCTTTTAATTTTGGAGAATGCAGAATCAGCAAAATCCAGTCTGAATCAATCAGCGCGAAGGAGCAAAGATGAGTCAAGTATGTGAATGGTGGAGGCGGTCAAAGCTTCCGAGATAAGCCTATTACGGGCAGAGGTGATCGGTAAAGTTTTCCGCTCTCCGTAGGCGAAGAGTCTGAGAACGAATCCGTGTTTTGAGAAAAAAATGGTAGTCCATAGCAATATCTATATCATCGTCGGTAGTTTGAAAATATGTATAAGCACATTATACGCAAGTCTGTGCAGCACAATATATTCAGTTCTCACTTTTGAAGGATACCGGATGCAAAAATAATGTTCGTAAGTTTCAGGAGAGTGGCGATTAGGCTTCATTCACTTTAAAGTTTTTGATTTTTTTAAATTTTAAGCAGGCCGTTGTTCAACACAGGGATCCCTCTCTGACAAGATGAAAATTTTGTAAACTTCAAGGACTGGGTTTGGCACCATATTTATATACTGTAGACTAGGGGTGCACAACCTTTTTAAGAGAAGGGCCACTTACAAAAATGTCTGGGTTGTCGAGGGCCACATAGTAACACGGAGAGAATTCTATTCCGAGGAGGGAATATGTGGCCTATAATCAGATAAAAAATATGGTTTTAGAGGGGGGGGGGCGTATTTCTCTAGGTTCCCTTACCCGGTCAACATATCCAATTCAGTTGGGAAGGATATATCAACAGTGTTTACTTTTGTATATATAACAGATACAACAAGGATTATTTTCAAGAAGTGATAAAATTCCTTGTCTTTATTTGGGAAAGTAAATTTTGTTTTATTAAGAGTGCTAAAATGCAAAGACAAGCATGAAGCTGGCCTAGTGCCTAAAAAAATGTGAGCTTTATCGACGAAGGGGGGAAGATGAGCCGATCAACGAAATTTGAGATTTTTTCGCACCTGATCGACAAAATTCGAAATTTTTCCGAAGCCGATCGACAAAATTCGCGATTTTTCCGAACCCGATTGATGAAATCCGCTATTTATCCACACCTGATCGACAAAATGCGCTGTTTGTCCGTGCCCGATCGACAAAATTTGCAATTTTTTAGCGCGTGATAGACAAAATTCGCAATTTTTCCGCGCCCGACCAACGAAATTCGCGATTTTTAACTGATTGAAGAAATTTGTCATTTTTTCCCGGGGCAAATTGACGAAATTCGCGATTTTTTGCGCGATAAACTGACGAAATTAACGCTTGTTCCGCAGCCGAACAACGAAATTTTCAATTTTTTCGCGCATCATTAACAAAATTCACGATTTTTCCGTGCTCGGCGAACGAAATTAGTGATTTTTCCGTGCCCGATCGGCGAAATTTGCTATTTTTCCACGTTTGATCGACAAAATTCATGAATTTTCCGCACCCGATCAACGAAATTCGCAATTTTCGTGTCCAATCTACGATATTCGCGATTCTTAACTTACCGCAGGAAATTTCGCGGCAAACTGACGAAATTCAAGATTTTTCCTGCGACATATGGACAAAAATTGCAATTTTTTTCAGTTATAAATTAACGAAATTCGCGGGCCACACGTTATCCGATCGCGGGCCACAGGTTGTGCATCCCTACTGTAGACCATGATCTGTAGGGAAAACGTTTTATTACTATATTGTTGTTTTTCTTAAAGGACCAATTGTTGGTAATCCAGGTTCGTAGATCCTTGAATATTAGACATAAAAAAACGAAAAGAAGAACACTGCATCTTTAGGACAGGATAGCTTTATTAGCTGTAGACATGAATAATGTATATGCCAGAGAGGGACCCTTTCAGTTCGCTGTTGACGATACGATGTATAGAGAAGGAATGAATAATTTGTCAGATATTGTTGCCAATGTGTCGAGCCAAAATCTTGGTACCCTGGACCATTATAACCACAAAGATCTATCACTTAATAAAACCTTGAAATAAAAACTAGCCAAAAGGACCGTTGGTTGGCGTTTTAATATTTCAACATAAAAATACGAATGGCAAAGCTAAATGATGGGAAATATGCATTTAGAATCAGCAATGCAGATGCCAGGTGCTGATTTTAATATAAGCAGAGTATATATTTGCGGCCGAAAAGGGCATTTGTATTGACTATAAAACTGAAAATTAACACTTAGTGTATAAATAATTGCTACAACTGGAGCATATGGTCAAAGAATATCTTTTTTTATACATTCGTTAACCGAAGGAAACTCGCTCGAACAGTGAATGATTTTAGGATGAGAAAAATATTTGTTTTTGATTTATTTTATTAACGGTTTTGGGTGAATTGGGATAACTGAAAACTAAAGCGCAAAAGAGAAGAATTAATAGATATATTCTTTTTATAAAGGAGAGGAAGTTTTGATTCAGTTTATAATTATGAAAGGAGAAATTAGATTTTAAAATGGGGAATTTAATTTTACAAAGGAGATATATAATGATATGTGATTATATGTTATTTCCAACATCACAGGGACTTCCCCCCTTTTTATACTTAACCAATGAACCTCCAACTCATAATATAAACCGGTATATCAAATTTGCGGCCAATCTAATAATTCTGCAAGAAAAACCCAGTTATATAAATTAAGGGGGGGACTATCCCCTCTCCCCACCCCTTATACTTTACCAATAAACATCCAAATCTAATGAAGGCAGCTCCTTAACATAATAAACTGGTATACCAAATCTGGAGAAAATCGAATAACTCTGCATGAAAAGCACATTTATCTAAATTAAGGGGGAGTCAAGTTCCCTTTATACTTAATTAATGAAGCTCAAAATCTAATCAAGGAAGCTCCTTCACATAAAAATCCGGTATATCAAATTAGGTGCAAATCGAATAATTCAGCAAGAAAAACCCATTCATCTAAATTAAGGGGGGGGGATAGCCCCCCGTCCCCACCTTTATTCTTAACCAATAAACCTCCAAATCTAATCAAGGCAGTTCCTTAATATAATAAACCGTTATACCAAATATGGAGACAATCGAATAATTCTGCATGAAAAACCCATTTATCTAAATTAAAGGGGGTCTAGTCCCCCCTTTCCCCCACTCCTTTGTACTTAACAAATGAACCTCCAAATCTAATCAAGGAAGCTCCATAACATAATAAACCGGTGTACAGGTTTTGGAGCAAATCGAATAATTATGCATGAAAAACCCATTTATCTAAATTAAGGAGGGGGTCTAGCCCCTTTCTCCCCTTTACACTTAACTAATGAAGCTCCAAATATAATCAGGGAAGCCCCTTAACATAATAAACTGGTATACCAAATTTGGAGCAAAACGAATAATTCTGCATGAAAAACCCATTTATCTGTATTAAGTACACTGGCTGATCACCTGGTCTAATAAAGGGTTTGCAGAACGACATTATTCATCCTCACGAAAAATGTCTTGGGGCGAAATTCGAGCGCGGCGCGTCCCGCCAGGTCGCGCCAATTTAAACCTATCAGATTCGGGCTGGGTCAATTCGCCTCTCTTTTAGAGCCGGGCCGCTTCTTTCAGCCATCATCCAATAGCTATAGAATGTACAACGTGTCCTGAAATGGACTGACTGATTTTAAAATTCAATAAATTGCAACAGGGTGATTCTGTTCCAAATTTTCCGAAAATTCAACCATCTCGCTGCGCATCCTCCACGTCGTTGCGCATTTCCACAGCCAACGTAAAAGTAGCAAAAATGCGCAACACGCAATTTTCGTAGCAGATCTTTTTTTTTATGATCTAATTCTATTAAAAAGAAACTCCTTCACAAATATTTTGGACATATTTCATCTCTAAAATGTATGCAGATTTGAAATATGTAATAAAATAAACGCACAAATTTTTAATCTATTTTGATATTTTAAAAAAAACTATCAACGAGAGGTTTAAGGAATACTGTTCGGAAAATTAAAAAAAATTCACTAATCCGAAAATTTGGACATAAACATAATCGCGAATTTTGACAAGTGATCTCCATAAAAAATCTATTTCGTCAATCGCTTGCAGAAAATAACTTCAATTTCACCAAAGGATCGCGTAAAAAACGCGAATTTGGTCAAAAGGCTGCGAAAAAACGCAAATTTGATCAGAGGGCCACGGAACAAAGGTAAAATACTTCAAATGATTGCGGAAACCGCGAATTTTGTCAACGAGCGGCGGGAAAAACTCAAATTTCGTAAATGATCGCGAAAAAAATGCAAATTTCCTCAAAGAAACGCGAATTTTGTCAAAGGATCGCGGAGAAAACACAAATTTCTTCAAAGAATCGCAGAAAAAAAGCAAATTTCGTCAAAGAAGCGTTTCAAAAATACGAATTTCGTTAAAGAATCGCTGAAAAAACGCATGTTTCCGGGAGATCGCGAAAAAAAAACCACGAATTTTATCAAAGGGCTGATAAATTACACTAATTTCGTCAAAGGCTTGCGGAAGAAACGCAAATTTCGTCGAAGTGTCGAAGAAGTGAGAATTTCATCAAAGAGTCTTAGAAAAAATACAGTGGTCTCATTAGAAAACAGCACACATACATATATCTATGTTTATTAATATAGGTATAGTTTTTAATCTGAAATTGTATACTGAACTAACTTTTGAAAATAACAGGTTAACCCAAACACAGCTTTCAGGAATCTACACCCAGCCGAAAATCGATCCGAATCGGAAATAACTAACCCGACCTGCAACGAAAAAAAATTAGTGTTAGGAGAGGATCCCTCATCTGCTGTAATCTTTCAGAAAGTTTGCTTTGAATTTCAGATTTTTTTTTTCCTTACTTAGAATCATACCTTATCAGGAATTTTTTTTTACTGCGATTCTTGATTTTAATTTAAAAAATCAACGATAGATGGCGCTGGAAGCAATCGGCGCCCGGAGGAGACAGACCAGAAATCGGGCCCTAATTTAAAAACCATTGTTTGCAGCCCATCTATCGCTGCTATTGTAAAGTAAAATCAAGAATCGCAGTAAAATACCTCCTGACATCATCTCCTGCAAGATTTTTTTTAAATTACTGTCACCATTTGCAAGTTACTGAATTTTAAAATCATTCAGTCCATTTTAAGACACACGGTATGTTTTTTAATAAGTTTCAAAACATTCTTTACTGAATTACAACTGATTTTAGATATAAAGAGACAAACAGTCTTATACAAAATTAGTATTTTTTTTATATAATCCTGAAGATTAAAAAGCATTAATTTTTATCTTATCTTGTTTATAGTTTTTGCCAAAAATATGACTTTCTTTTCAAAAATAGGATCAACCGGAACCCTTTTCTCAAAACTGAAAACCCAATTTGAAACTGACCCAAACCCGAAATAATGTATGTCAATCTGCCCCAAACCCAACGCGCTTGGCGCAGCTAAAATGAAGAACTCAACCCGACGAGCAGCAGAAAAGTAGAAGTCAACCCGAAACGCTGTAGAAAATTAGAAGTCAACCCGACCCGCAGTAGAAAACTAGAAGTCAGCACGATCCGCAGCATAAAAGTAGAAATTAACCGGACCGAAACGCGACCCACAGCAAAAAAATAAGTTAACCTGACCAGCAGCCAAAAATAGAAGTCAACCGGACTCAAACCTAACCCACAAGAAAAAGTAGAAGTAACGCGAACCACAGTGAAAAAATGAGCCCCGAACTGCGCATCAGATTGGAGTTGTCAAATTTTTAAAATCGCCCTCCCCCTTGAGGACTCTCCAGATCCGCTCTTGATTAAGGGGGGGGATAGCCCCCCTTTCCCCTCTTAATACTTAACCAATGAACCCCCAAAACTAATCAGGGAAGCGCCTTATCAGAATGAACCTAGAAAGTAAATTTGAAACAAATCGGATATTTCTATAAAGAGTTATCGCGTTACGTACATACATACGTACGTACATACATACCGCGTGTCCCAAAAATGACTGATGGATTTTAAAATTCAATAACTTCCAAACGGTTACAGACATTAAAAAAATTCTTGCAGGACGGTTATGTATGATGTCAGGAGATTTTGTACTGTGTTTCTTGATTTTAGTTCGAATTTCAAACAATAGATGGCGCTGAGAGCAATAAGCGCTCAGTACAGACCCGAATTTTGGACCTTCGGGATCCATTCAATACATTTTAATCTCCTTTTTATCGCATGGAAGAAGAGAGAGGCCAAAAAATTGAACCTGGATTTAGCGGTTAGTGCTTGCAGCGCCATTTATCGATGCTATTTGTAAGTAAAACTGAGAATCACAACATAAAAACTCCTGACACCTTACATAAAACTCCTGCAAGAATTTTTTTTAATATCTGTCACCGTTTGCAAGTTATGGAATTTTAAAATCCATCAGTCATTTTTGGGACACCCGGTACATACATACATACATACAGAACCGGCGGGCACTTTAGCTCTTAGGCTTTGATAGCCTGTGAGCTAAAAAAGTAATCACCCCCTACTAATTCCTCAACAAATTATCGTAGAAGAAAGTTACTGGTGCTGAACGATTGGAAATAAAGTCTACTTTTAAATAATGTCTCTAAAATTTGCTTAGGGGGCCATCTACATATTAAAACAAACCCAAACTTCATTTTTTTCAACGACAATACCCAATTTTAACTTTTCAAATCTTCGGTTCAAACTATGCCTAGACACCAAATTTCAAGTCATTTGAATGATGAGTTTTTGAATTATAAACATCCAAAATTTAGTGCTTCTAATGTTAAATTACATTTTCACATTTTTATTAATATCTCCTGAAATTATTACTCCTAATGTGCTAATTTTTTGTGTAGCAATAATACTAAAATACCCAAACATGAGTACGTTGAATTTGCAATTTTTATATTTTTTGATATGAATTATGAAATTAATATTAAAAAAAATTATGAATTGTAATCTACAACTTTTTTGATAGTTTAGATTTATTAATACCTGCTTTATGGAAATCCAAAATTTCACATTTTTCTTCCAAGTTGTTTTCAAATTATGCTTAAAAACCGGCAAAATGATGGTATAAGGGACGTCTATGATAGAAGTGACTAGATATTTTGAAATTTTGTATGCTATCCTGTAATCTACAGTCTTCGATGGCTGCTTGAGCGGCGCTTAAGATGCCTTGATCAAGAAGGGGGCTCTTTCAGTCAACAATCGAGTACCGAACTTCAATTTGGATATATCCCTTAAAATACGCTCATTTTAAAATATTTACTTTCTCGGAAACTTATCGTAAGAATTGCATAAAAATTTTCTTTTAGCCTAATTAAAGAGTGTAGAGTTCATTTATGCTGTCAGAATTGTGTACTGCTATTGAAAAAAAAGTTATGGTTCGTTTTAATATGTAGATGGCCCCCTAAGCAACTTTTATATACATCATTTAAAAGTAGACTTTATTACTAATCGTGTGGTACCAGTAACTTTCTTCTACGATAGTATTTTGCAGAGTTAGTAAGGGGTGTTTACTTTTTTTTCCACGACTATACGTACAGAACCTGTGGACACATTAGCTCTCATTCCATGTCAATTCAACCAATTTTTTTATGGTTTGTAACCCGGCCGACAGGGATTTGGATGAAACTTGGTATATATACTAATTCTATAATGATATGAATACATCAGAAAATTTTCCTCCCAAGACCTCATAGTTTGTAAGATATGGAAGTTCCAAATTTTGGATTTTTCTCAAATCGCACATTTCTGAGTCTGTATTTTTAGATTGGAGTACCATTTTCAAAATTTTTTTTCTCTGTATCTAAAACGCGAATCATCTTAAAAATATCACTGTAAGTACATCAAAAGATGCAGATTTTAATAAAAAAATATTTAAAATATTAAATTTAAATATTTAGGGCCAAAAAACTAAACCAACATTGAAAGTTATGGTTATTTTTCCAAATTTTTGTGATTTTACAAAAAAGGTTCTACAGAAAAAGGCAAATAAAATTTCCAATTTCTTTTTGTTTTAAATAACAGTTTACACTTTGGGCTTTCTAGTTACGAAATAAAAATGATATCTTTCTCATGACTTATGCAAAACTTTGCTCTGCTTTGGGAAACTGCACAAATCAAGAAAAAAAAATCTCTGACGAATTTTAGCTGTTTTACCTAAATAACTACTGTGGTTCCTATGACTTGTTGAATATATTATTCAATGTTTCTTGCTTTCTTTCTTTTGCAAAGTAAAGTTTAAGCTTTGTTTTGTTTTGTTTTTTCTGAGTAAAAGGGGGGGGGGGGGGAATGTCTATGACTGCAGTCTATCCTCCCTCCATTAAATTTTGTGCATAATCCTTACGTTTCTTTTATTTATTCATTCATATATTTTCTTTTATTCTAAGCATTTTTTAAAATTTAAACAATCCCTAAATTTTGTTTTTACAATATAACTGTACACCAAAAATATTTTGTTGGTATAGAATAAGAAAATGCAATAATGACTTTTTACCAATCACATTTTCAATATAATATGTTTTTTTCTGAGTGTGTATGTGTGATTGAATTAAAATACTTTATTTATGTTTAACATTTTTTAAACTTTCTATCTTATTATCTTGGATAATTTTAATCGTTTTAAATATGTTTTTTATAGTTTAACCCTTTCAGGGGCAAGGCATAATAAAATGTATTATGGCTTGTATTAATAAAATGTTGAATTAATTTAGTGACACCAGTATTTATAAGAGAATTTGTTTGTAAACAAGTAAAAGCATATTTTCGCCTATTTAATAAAGGTGAAGTTTTCATTATAAAATTCCGGTGCCAATGTGGCAATTAGGGATTAAAATTATGTGATGCCGTGACGGCATCACCGCCCTTGAAAGGGTTAAATACGTTATATTTAACAAGGCCTAGTTCATTTCTACAGGATGAAACATATTTCCACACTTGCCTTGTATAAACAAATTCTAACAAAGGCAGGATAATTTTTTTTAATAAAGGCAGGTGTTTTCGAATCTGTTAATCAAATTATTATTAGTCTGCTGTTTCTGATAATAGAAGGGTGATCTAATTTTCCTTGTGCTGTAAAAGAAAATAATAGATGAATTTGAAGTAACTAATTATGCTGCAAGACCGTCATGACAACTTCTGAGAGAAAAGAGAATCTTGTCAATGCCAGAAATAAGAAAAGGCAAAGCCACAGCCACAGGTACAGAAACAATTGAACTAATTGAAAAGTTTTATAATTGTAATGAATATTGAAGAATCATGACTGAAAAAAAATGTACTTAGCATTGATAAGAATATACTATGCACAAAAGCGATTGATATTATGTGTATTTACATGAGTTGTATTCTCTTTTTAAACAGGAATTTCCAAAAGACTTGAGGATTATAACTCTAGGTATTCAATCCAGTATTCGCAGCACTGTTCCTTTAAATGAATTTGTGACAAGCTAAGTAAAATATTTGGAAAATGTTAATCCACTCTTTTATAACGAAAGCTAAATCTAATTTCCTAAAAGAAACTAAAGCAAACTTTAGCCCTCAAAAAGCAATCGTTTTGTTGGATTTCAGCAAAAATTTTACTTTTCTGATTCAAGATGATGTTTAAAGTTACCATTGGACCAAAGAAGTTGCATTCTTGATCCAACTGTTATCTACACTCAATCTCTTAGTATTAGATTATCAGAAAGCAATGTACACATTTTATCTTATGATATTCAACATGATGTCACTCCTGTGTGTTTAACACAGAAGGAAGTGATATCATTTGAAAAAGAGATATTTCCTGATGTAAAGAAAGTCTTTGACTTTAGTGATTGGTGCTCTGGCAATATAAAGATTGCAAATTTTCATAAACCTTTACCAAAATGAACATAATTTCCCCTTAAGATATTTAACATTTTTTTTCTGGAAGGTGAGGGGAAGGAGGGGGGGGGGGATAGCCACCGATTTTGAAATACAAATGCAATAGTGTTTTAAATACTAAATCACGAAGATCTCTTAATATAACGATGTTTTGTTACGTTATCATGTTTGGAGTTGCAGTAAGATAGGAAAATTGAAATATATATTAGAAGGTTCTCAATGTTGCTTATTCATAATAAAAATATATATTTTAAATTACACAAAGAAAGAATGTTGCAAAATAAGACTAAGTGATGCTGCAAAAGTACGTCCTTTTTTTCTACATTTATATTTAGCTGAGTTATATTTTTCAATTTAAATCTTTTAAATATAATGTTTATTCTGATTTTTTAGCTTTAAAAATTTGCATATAATTTAACAAATTCTTTATTTGTTACATAAAAAAATTACAACAATCTAAATCTTTAAAATATTTATAAGCAATTTTATTTAATGTATTAGATTTAATTAATGATTATTCCAATTTTAATAAAAATGAAGTCTTTCTCCTAGCTTATGTAAAAATTTTGCCCTGTTTTGGGAAATTGCGCTATTCAGAAAAAAAAAAAATCTCTAATATGTCTAATTTAAACTGTGGTACCTAAATAATTACTGTGGTTCCTATGACTTATTGAATTTATTTAATATAAGTGCTTCTTTTTTTATTATTTACAAAGTAAAGTTTTTGCTTTGTATTTTCTGGGTAAAATGAGAAAAAAATCTATGATTTCAATATCCACACTCCTCCATAAAATATTGTACTTATTCTTTACATACTACCATTGTGAAAGTATTTATAGAAATACTACACCACTGAATCCAATGATAGATGAACATTTATGCGACAAACATATGCGATAAGATTGAGAACGACACAATTTCAGATAATGTGTGATATGTACCAATACTATACAAATTTTCTACTGTTATAAAAATATATAAATCAGTCTGATTTTAAGGGTTCATTTTAGAAAATAAATCAAAATAATTAATAAATTTAAATTTAAAATATGCAGCAATTATTTTGGTACCATAAGCAAAGTTAAAAATTTTTATCTCTTGATCGATACAGTATCCCAAAATAAGTCAAAATTTTTGCATAAGCCATGAGAAAGATATCCTTTTTATTTCATAAATAGAAAGCCCAAAGTGTAAACTTTTATTTAAAACAAAAAGAAATTGGAAATTTCATTTGCATTTTTGTGAAGAGCCATTTTTCTAGTCACAAAAATTTGGAAAAATAACCATAACTTTCAACTTTGGTTTAATTTTTTGGCCCTAAATATTTAAAATTAATTTTTTAGATATTTTTATTAAAATCTGCATCATTTGAAGTACTTACAGTGATATTTTTAAGATGATTCGCATTTTAGAACCAGAGAAATAATTTTTTGAAAATGGAACTGCAATCTAAAAATACAAACTCAGAAATGTGCGATTTGAGAAAAATCCAAAAATTGGACCCCCCATATCTCACGAACTATGAGGTCTAGGAAAGAAAATTTTCTGATGTTTTCATATCATGATAAAAATAGTATATACACCAAGTTTCATCCAAATCCCTGTCGGTCGTGTTACAAGGTCTGGTTGAATTGACATGGAATGACTCTCTCAGGCTTTGATTGATAGCCTGTGAACTAAAGATTATACAGCCAACCGGGCCTGTAGTTTATTCTTCCTAGAGGTCTCTACAGACCGAAATTTTCTGGTCCGTTCACAATCCGTCTTGCATGTAAATCATTGACCCGTCCCTGTCTGACCCGTACAAAAATCTATTTGAGGAACGACCTCCTTGGGTCAACAATTTTTGCCTAAAAAAAGTTTTTTTTTTTTTTTAATTACTATTATTCTACAATTAAAATTCTCTTTAAAGAATAATACATATACATTTCTTGGGGGGGGGGGGGGAGGGTACAGTAATGTAAAACCTGCTACAGGAATCTGTGTATAACGAAATAATGTTTTAACACTAGAAAGCCCGGGAATTTTACTCAAATTTCATAAAAATATTTTACACCAGAATTTTTATTTAAAATTATTTGACTGATTTATTTAACGTAAATGTGCGTTTTTAAAATTTAACTTGTTTTCTGAAAGAATTTTTGGTTCCAATTGACATTTAATCAGATGGTCAGAGTCGAATCGACTCCTTCCGGGCGTTCTAGTATTAAACGAAAAATTTTCTAATAGGTGTAAAATGCATATAATAATCCGTTTGAAGAACTTATTTACATTTGCACTAGACGACGGATCTATTTAAAGAGGAACCTAACTATAACGGATGTTTTTCTCTCCTATGTGATTCCGTCTTAGAAGGTTTTTCTTTATAGAATTTTTCAGATTTTTTTAAAGTCTTCAAACCGTGTGAATGGGTTAATCATATTAATAATAATTCAGATATTTACTTACAAATAGAGATTTACAAAAAAATTAATATAGTTTTCAATAAGATATAAGGTAATCTGGGGTAACTGAACCACGAGGTAACTGGCGCATAGCCTATTTCATAAAAAAGCGTTGATGTCTTTTAAGTTTCAGCTTTTGTCAACGTTGCACTTCCATCTCTATTTCTTAAAACAACGTGTGTCAAATCAATCAAAACTCTGTGTTTGCTGCGATAGGTTGTCGAAAATTTAGGTTTATTTTTTTACAAATAACGTCGATTTTTTAAACTTTCTCGGCTTTTTATTAAAATACGATAAGTACTTTTATTAGACAATCTTTTTACTTTCTTCTATCTTTTCAAGAACGTATTGGATTCGTGAAAATTTTCAACTTCCAGTTTTCGACGGATATACACGTTTTAGGGGTCAGAGTTACCGGAAAACATGTTTTTACAAAATTTCTGTCTGTGAGTCTGTGATTCTCTCTGTCTCTATGTGACACAAATTTTGTGAGCGCTCTATCTCAAGAACTAATGCACGGAAATTTATAAAATTTATATTCTGTTAGCCCCTCATATAAATTAGTGCTGATTAATTTTTGGTGTAATTCGCTCAACAGGTGACGCTGCTATGCAGCATTTTTTACGATTTCTGTAATAGCTTAATCTCCAGAACTAGTTCACGGATTTTTACCAAACTTCTGATTCAATTAGTCTTTGACATGAATTGACGTTTTTTACATTTTGGTGTTAATCGTTCAACAGGTGGTGCTGCTAATGCTACACTTTTTGTGATTTCCGCAATAGCTCTATCTCAAGAATTAAAGCACAGATTTGCATGAAATTTCAGATTCAGTTAGTCGTTGATATGAGTTGGTCTGTTTACATTTTGGTATAAATCGTCCAACAGGTGGCGCTGCTATGCTATTAGGGATCTCTTGGCTGAACATTGGCGGCTTCAGCCTACAGATCACTGGTTCGAATACTGGTCCGGACATTTTTCGCCCAGTTGGAAATTTACATCTGATATGATTTATTTTAACCAATTAAAATAATTGTGTTAAAATTAATCTAGTGTTTATAAGCTTTGTTACAAAAATGCAGTTTCAATAAATGTATTACTTCTTGTTTTGCTTTGTAATAGATTTTACGTTTTCGTGACAGTTGTGTTTTTAAAATTGGCTGAAATCTCCATCATGGACACAACTTCATCTCTGTATCAAAAATTAGTCCATTTAGATTTCACTAAAGGATAAAAAAAAAGCAATAATAATAATAATAATCATTATTCCGAGTCTAATCAGCTTAATTTCTATCGATATTTGACAACATTTTTCAGCCGATACATTCGACCAATCTTTTGCAAATATTGAGAAGAGTTACTATTTGCAAATAAAAATTTTGGGTTTGAAGGAGCCTTAAAAAAATTCTTTAAAATAGGAAATTTTGCAGAATCACACGAACCCTGATTCTAGTATTCATTAATTAATGATGAGATTTAATACTGTGTCGAATAAGAAGCATAACAAGAAAAATAACAAAATTAAAATCCTTAATAATATGATATCTCTAAGCAGTGTTATTAATGTTTGTTTACATTTTGAAAACATTTTGATAAGAGATTGCTGTTCAATTGCATATTTTTATTATTTTTCAACGAGGTTAAAAATATTTATGTATTGGGCTCGTCTTTATTTCATAAAACTATTTAACCAGATACTTTGTTGGGTGCAATTTCTAATTTCATTAGTGTAAAAATAAGAAAGACATGATAGCATTAACCCATTAAGGGGCAAGTAATTGCGTTACTGTAATGTCGAATTCACACCGGATTTTTTCAATAATTTTATTGCAAAATAAGGAAAAGCAATTTTACGGCCCTTTTTTCAACCAATGTTAGAAAAGTAAAATTTAATAAAAATTTTCTGGTGAAAATCTTCATTAATCATAGGTGGGATAATGTATCCCACCGCCCCACATGAGGTTAATGGTAATGTCAGTGAGATCTCAATTTCACCTGAATAATGTTAAACCTGTAAGCGTGACATGCATTTTTATTTTTAAAATATCTCAACAAAAAAATTAACATTTAACTTCTTTTTCAATATATGCTTCTTAAAGGATGTATTTTTTTTTTTTTTTAGTTTACAAAATATTTCTAAAATATATGCTTTAATATTTCTAAAATATATGCTTACTTTAATATTTTATGTGCTAAAAACTGGCGATCTCTCAATAAGATTTCAATATTTCAAATAAAATTAAGGATATATTTTAGCATTATTTTGCAAACTAAAATAATAAAAGAGGCATCCTTTCAGAAGAGTACACTGGAAAAAGAAGATAAAAATATTAATTTTCTTGGGAGATATTTTAAAAGTAAGAATGCATTCAACACCAAAAAGTTTAGTTAAGGGAATTTGAGATCTCACTGACCAACACCCTTAAATAAAAAAAAAATAAAAAGATATGGGGCATTCTCGCAAAATTTTATCTTTCAGCAATAAAAATCTGGTGAAATTTAGCTTAATAAAATAACATTTTAAACTTATAGACGAATACTTTAATGATTCAAAATAAAGGAAAAGAGGTCAGCAGAGACGATTTTTTTAAACTGAGTTTTAAGTTTTCTTCTAAATTTTTACTTATAATGAATTTGCATAGTGCCCACAGAACATTCAAATAAGAAATAATAACAATGTAGTATCTTTAGCACAAAATTTCGGTATAACATTATCTTTAAAGGGTGTTAAAAAAGGACGGTAAGAAAAAAAAGGGGGATGGAAAGGAAAAAATTGACGATAAGGAAAAAAAGGAACGATAAGGATGGGACGGTAAAGGAAATTACCACCTATTTTTAGTCAAATCATATTAAGACTAAGTGATATTCACAATGTTCATTGATTTTTAGTAACAGTTATTTACATTAGATTAAATTTAAAAAAATAATAATTCACCTCGAAAAAAGCAGGAATAAACCTTGGAGACGGTAAGACTACCAATAAAGCCACAATGCTTGAAATTGATATTTAAATGCTGATTTAAATTCTGCAGTAAATTTCCTGTCAAAGAATTTTAGTCATTCTTTCTCTAGCATACTTAATGAGAAAAAAGTTGAAAAAAATCATGCGCCTGCATCTGAAGTGATTTTCTGTATAATTTTAGCAAGAGGGATGGTAAGGAAACTAAAATCCAGGGATATAGTTAAAAAAATAATAACAACCGTAAAAATGTTTGCAGATTAATTTTTTGCTGCACATTTATATAAAACAATAGTCCCAGTTTCGGAAAAAAATTACACCGAATTCCTTTTATTGAAACAATTTTATGCAGACAGCTCCAAACTTAAAAATTAGCATCAGGCACACGGGACGGTAAGGTATTTCGTGGTATATTTGAAGCCCCAACATCGTAAAAAACTTATTTATCTCGTTAATATTGTTTTACAGTCATGCAATGGTATGTTTTCCAGTATAAGAAATAAAAATCCCCCAAGAGTATGTACTGAAATAAAAATTATCATTCAGTTGCTTAAAAGTAAAAATTATGTGAGAATGTCTCATATGCTATAATATACAGGTCGCATTTTTAAGAAAAAATTACCCCAAGAATTTAACAGCAAAAACCCTTGACGTATTTAAAAAAAACACGTAACACTGTCAGTTACACCTAAGTAGCTTAAACCTTGTTCCAATATCAAATTAATTAAAGAAATTTTGACATCACTATGGTAAGTTCCCATAATTATGCAAGACATTTTTTCTATTAATTTTTTTTTTTGTTATTTATTTGTATTTCTCTTTCTTTTTTCCCCGTTAAAAATGAGTTTTTTAGTGAGTTTTGCTTTTTTCAAAAAATGAGTTTGAATTGAACGGACTCGTTTTATAAATTTTGAATTTGAGCGTGAACTTGACTCAGTTTCGAGAAATTGAATTTGAGTTTGAGTTAGTTCATATTTTTAGTGAGTTTGCCCAACACTGCTGTAATGGTTCCGTTTTTACTTTTTAAGTACGGAACCCTAAAAACGTTTCAAATGCGCGTAAACTTGTTCTCTTGAATTTGAATATCATTCCTATAAAATAGACCATGTAACCTCATAATTAGAATCTACAATTGAAATGGATTGAATGATTCTAAAAGCATCGCCTCTCTATCGAAGATTTTAATTATTGCAATTTTATTGCCCCTGACAAATTTGAGTTTTCACGTACAGTGGCCTTAAATAAGCCCTTAAACGAAAGCAACTCATGCAAGTTTCCCGTAAATACAGGAAGAGTTACCTTCATTTTATACTATTTTCAGCCTTTGAAGCATTTTCCAAAAAATTTGAAATCTTATTTTGAAAGTTTTTTTGCTAAGTTCAAATTACATATTCTCTAACGTTTTATTAATTTCCTTATTTTCCTTGATAAATCCTCGCTTTCATCTTCTTTACATACTTTATAAATTGCATCAAATAAATCCGCAAAATTTAGAACTAATTTATTGTGTTTCTCCTTTATGAGAATTAGTTCGCTTGAACCTGATAATTTGTCTTTTAACTTTATCAGTTTTGTTGATTTTCTTTTTAGCCTTAAGTTCTTTCAAACTCATTTTGAATAGAAATTAAAAGTAAACCCTCTTTTGTTATTGAATTGAGAAAAATAAATTTTTGTAAAGAAAAATTGATTTCAGTTGTTTAAATTCAAAGTAAACATTTAATAATCCATTTTTTAAATGTCCTCCTGCTATATTATTCTCGTGAGCTTGTTTTGTTTGCAAATTACACATTTTAAATTCCAACTATTTTTTCTTATTCTGTGAAGTCGCTTTTATGGAAAATAATTTTGTGAGGGGGGCTTCTTTTATAAAGAAGAATAAAGGGGTATAAATCTTTGACATACACATGACTAACATAACGTTAAACACAAACTAACATAAAAGGTACTTTTATGTTAGTTGGAAGCAAATCTTGCAATTATTTTTCCCTTCGGCAATAATACATTTTAGTTTTCACTTGTGTAAATTAGAAACAATGTATTAAAGTTAAAATAACATATTTTGGTTCATTGTATTATTTCTCATTATTATTATTTTATTCCTTTTTTTAATGAATAAGTGAAAGGCACATATTTTAAATATATGTAATACATGTATTTTAAATGAAAAATTTGTATTTCAAATAAAATGAATGAGAGGTTTATATTTTAAAAGAAATGAATACAAATGATGTCAATAGGAATAATATTTAATGGTTTATCTTAGGGCCGAAACTAGAGGGGGCATGTGCCCTGGGTGACAGAACGGAAAACGAAGGGGGTGCCAACTGAATTTTGATTTCTAAAGAACCTACACTAGTCACGTGAAGAGACTTGCAAGCTAATGTTAAATATGGGAGCATTCTTTTCAAATTTCTCGCTTGCATTTTAATATTTTTAAATGATTTTTTTTTCTTTAGGTAGCTGAGTTTGATCTTTAACTTTATTAGGTTGTACATTTTTGATTTTGGTTGCAGTTTTTTTTATGAGGCTATTTTAGCTTTCGGAACCAGTTCAAAAAGTGAAAGTAAATTTGTATATATATATATATATATATATATATATATATATATATATAAAGCTGCAAATAAAAATTTAAAAAATTAAACATTTACCCAGTTAGGGATCAACCTCAGCCATCCCAAACAGAAAAAATCATTTAAAAATATTAAAATGCAAGTGAGAAATTTAAAAAGAATTCTCCTATAAGTTTAACATTATCTTACGAGTTTCTTCATGTCACTTCCTTTGGATTTCATTTTCAAGATTTTAATGGATCAATATTTGACAAAGTTGATTACGTAATTTAGTATTATGTATTTTTTGTTGTTACATATTTTAAATTTCAAATACGTCGGCTATTGGAATTAAAATTCTCTTTGTAAATTGACTTTGCGGAGACCAGGAAAGGGGGGGTGGAGCAAAATCTATGTTTATGCCAGGTGAAGAAAGGCTAGTTTCAGCCCTGGTTTATCTCATGTGTTTGACTGACATAAAGTGCCTGAAAATGTTGTGAATTTGAACAATCGAGTCAATTGGCATAACAATGATTTAACTAATCAATATATCTCCAACCATAACATGCCAATAAAACATGTTGTGTTGCCTCTCAATCAGTTTAAATATTAAACTATGATAGTTGCTACTAAATAAGTATAAAAGAATTTTTTTTAAATTTAAACCACTATTTTATAAACATAAAACATTTATAAATATCATGCTTAATTTCAGGACTGTAATTAATGTTGGTTCAAAAAACTTCTGTTACAATACATTAATTTGGGATGACTCAAATTATGGAAAATTCACCACTTTGACTTGGTAGAAAGCATGAACTACGGAATTTATTAAAAAAATTATTTTTTCTATCTCTTTTTTTTCAGATATGACAATAGAAAAGGCGAAAAAAACATTTTTTAAACTATGAATTGAGAATTTCTTTAAATTATTTTTTCAAAGTTTAATTATAATTTACTTAATATTAAATTATTATTTGATAAAAGCAGATTAAAAAAATATTTCTTTACTTTTGTAATTAAAAATTATCTCTTTATTTTTAATTTATATTTCATTTCTTACCTTTAAATTGTTTAAAATATTTCATTGTTACAGTTTCACAGCCAGATGGCATATTTTAATGGCGCGGTTTGATGCATAATTAACTCTGCTGTTATTGTAACCATAAAAAATATTTGGTGATATATCACCTGTGACTCTAATATAAAAATGCATTAAAATTAATTTAATATTTAATAATTAAGTTCCTAAAAATACTAAAATTTATTGCCAAAAGAAGCACTCAAGTGTACATCATTTTTACAAATCTGGAGTATTAGGTAAGACAAGTCTACTCTTGGTAATAGCAATGAGGTTAATAAAACGGGAGTATCCTCTAGTATTGGTTTTGTGAATGATAGAGATCATAATAGTAGCGCCCTACCAGTGGCCGAGAGGTTCTGCTCTCGAAGCTAGTAGACAGGAAGTGCTGGGTTAGATCCCAATCACGCCCGTCGGCCTAATCGTTCGGAGTTTTCTTCGAACCTTAGTTTTCCAAGTGTAAATACGTGTTAGGTTCCCTTAGAAAGAGCCCTCCCCCTTTGGGCCTATATCCCTCGTGCTGATAATTGGCCGTCATAAACACAACCAACCAACCATAACAACAGCTTCGTATTTGCTTGTCTTCTAGATTAAAAAAATATTTCTTTTTACGTCAAAATAATATATTTCTTCTTCGATTAAGAGGATGTCTTCGATCTAAAGAAACATGTTATGATAATTTTAGATATCTATGTATGTATTATTCTTATTTATAAAGTACTATAGTATGAAAATATTTTAAATGGTATGAAAAATAAACACAATAATGAAAGAAATGTATTAATTCTACATTCAAGGAAAATTTTCTGGAAGATTATACTCTCGTTTCAAAGAAATTCAATTCTGATACTTAAAAATAAGCAAAAAAGACACTTTACTCCATCCATTTCTTTTAAAATTATTAAAAGTTGCAAACTAATTTCATCTTTCTTAGTTTTTTAAATACATCAGTATGATCAAAAGTTTAAGGCTCCCATCCTTTCATGCGAAGACACTCACAAGCTAATGTTAAACCTATGGGAAGATTTAAAAAAAATATTATTTGCATCTCGATATACGTATATATATATATATATATATTTTTTTTTTTTTCATTGGATAGCCTGTCATTTTCTACATTCGACATTATTTTTTGGACATTTTGCTTGCAGTTTTTTTTTCTTTTTAAGAGGACATTTTTACTTTTGGAACCGATCCGATTCCTAAAGTGAAAGTAAATTAATTAAAAAAATTGCAACCAAAACCAAAAAAGTAAAAAAATGGTGAATGCATGATATATTATTAAATCGCTCGTGGGCTGCAATAGTGGCACAAATCAAAAAATCAGTTTCTGAGATTAATGGGTTTGAAGTTTCGCCTTGTAATGAAATGCAAAATTTGCACGATTCATTGTTGTCATAAGTTTTAAGTAGTACTAAATGACTTCGTAAGGGTTCAATTAATAATAATGCAAAAAAAAAGTATCCTCATATCCAGTGTTATATTGATGATAAATATGATTATATGATGATGCATTCAGATTATATCATATATAAGGCAACAGCGGCACTTCTGCCATCTGTTGGTGAAATACTGAACTACAAGATATGCCGCTGTTGCCGAGCTGGAAAGAATACCAATCTGCAATGCTGGAGAGCGCATTAACTCAAAGTTCGTATTTTTTGAGCTGTGCCACTATTGCAGACCACGAGCGATATGTACAGCCATATATTTCTGCTAATTCTGTGCCAACATTTGCATGATTCAGCACAAAGTAGTGTGCATCTAAAGGAAAATAACCGAATATTTCTGTTAATGCCGCTTTTATAATTTTTGTTTTCACCTCCACATTATTCATAAATATTCTATTCTAAATGTAGTGTTGACTCTAGACCAATTTGGCAGGACGCAACCCTCAGCATCCCTTTTTATTAATTTATGGATCTGGCAGTCCTTTTTAACTAGTGTTTGTGCCCGGTACACCCTTTTAATTATTTTATACACCCGTTATTCCATACTGCAAGTTTTGATGCTCCCTTTCAATTTAACTGTAAGATTTATCAATCGGATGAGTGAAGAAAAAAAACAAGAAATTCGCCAGTCGGTTATGGGAGGGAAAAAATCGCAAAATTCTTCAATCAGCCGCGGAAAAAAAGTGCTTAGTTCGTTCATCGATCGCATGAAAAGAAAACTTGAAAGTTTCACTAGTAAGTCGTGGGGGAAAATTAAAAAATTCACCAACTGTTTACGGAAAAAAATAATTAAACTCGTCGATTGGCTGCAGTGAAACTCATCAAAATTCATCCATCAACTGTATATTAAAAAAATCACGAGTTTTGCAAATCAGTTGCAAGAAAAAAACCCGCAAATTTCGCCAATTGGTAGAAATAAAATATCGCAAAATTAGTCAATCGGTTATGGGAAAAAATTGCCTAAATCGTCATTCAGTCATCGGAAAAATTTGTGAAATTTATCAGTCAGTAAGAAAAAAAAAGAGAAATTTGTCAATTAGTTGCGGGAAAACATAGCAAAATTTCATTAATAAAAAAGGACTCTAAACAAACCACAATTCAAAATATTTTTGTGAACAAGGTATATGAGTGTCCTTTTTTAAAAATTCCCGCCTGGAATCCCTTTTTTTCTACAGTCAACACTAATCCGAGTATGCCAATAAAAAGGTGCTTTAAATTTTTATGCTTATATCAGCATGTTTCCCTAAACAATAATCTAATTTTATATTATAGTCTT
Source organism: Maratus speciosus (assembly GCA_963932465.1). Taxonomy (NCBI): domain Eukaryota; kingdom Metazoa; phylum Arthropoda; class Arachnida; order Araneae; family Salticidae; genus Maratus; species Maratus speciosus. Next base: position 36,591,959 of record OZ010796.1, read on the forward strand.
TATTTTAATGTAAGTGTTTGTTCTAATTTAAATTTCAGCAATTGATAATTACTAAATTCCTTAAAAATTAATGTCTTAAATCAGAAAACATTAAATAGAATTTACTATTACCTTAGCAGTACATAATCGAACACAATTTTGTTAAAAAAAACAATAAGTTACTTACTTTTCATAAAGATAGGCAATACAGGAAAATAAAAAAGTAGTGTAGCTTCCATGCTGCATACAAAATGTGTTTTAGCCTGCAAGTTTGCATCTAAAAGACTAAAAGATTATTTCTAACCTAATAGTCTCCCAGGCGCATTCCAATGAGCCAACACAGGAGTAAGGAGCCAACAAGCTACAACTCAACTAGATATTAGTTGACTTTGCTCTTTCTACATCGATCATCATCATGTTAGGACAATAATTGATGCTGCTGATGAACAGATCATAGCACAGCTTAACACCTACCATCCTTGTTGCATTTCTATCATAAACTGAAGCAACTAGCAAATTAAAAAAGAAAAAAAATTAATACATGCATACATATACAGATATAATTTTTAAAAAGCTAATATTATTTACTAATGACTAACTAATTAATTAAAAAATTTAAGTATGATTATAGACAAAATTAAATATAGTTCTGCCACTATATCATCTAAATATTTATTACAGAATGCTAATTATGAAAAAACACTTAAAATGCTATAAATATTAGAATAAATTTATTGCATCGTATTTTAAAAAGATACGATTACTGCAAAATAGTTCTTTTGTTTACATTACATTTTTATCAGTTTTAGGATAAAGTTGTAATATAGATTCACAAAAGGCCTCAACACAAAAAACAGTTGAAGGTGAATACGTACACTAAGCCCAAAATATAACACAAAAATAAATAAAGATTTGATTTAAACGGTAAATGTCAATTTTTTATTAAAGTACTACTCAAAATAAAGTATGGGAAACTGAAAATTATATTTAGCCAGTGTTTTTCGACAGTAATTTCTGTCTCATTTAATGCCCATATTACACTTAAATTTACTTATACCTATATTTCAGGCATTATAGTAGCCACCAGTATAGACACTTTTATCACATTTGTTTTACATTAATATATAAAGATTCATGACACTTAACTTTCATTTTAAAAAATCCTTTATCTTTCGTTTTGTACATATTAAAATCGAACATTATAATTTTCATTTCTTTACTTTTCTTAAAAAAAACAAACCACATTTTTTTACTTAAAAAGGACATAAATTCCGGTATATCGTTAAAACTATGCTATTTATAAATATATATTGCATTGTCCATACTCTTTGGCACTTCTCTGAAAAAACGTTTTCGTCCATTTCTTGGACTTCTTCAGTTTCATTTGGCGGCTCGCAGTTTCATTTTCGACCTTTTATCATTTCTCTTTTTCCATTTTTTCCCCCTTCTCCCTTTTCACTTTCCCCCTCTTTCCAGCATTTTTAGCCAACGGGAGTCAACATTTGCATGCGCCATATCGTTGCATACATTTTTTCTTTCGAGGTTAATCTCGATAGCCTCTCTCATTAGGGTGTTGTGGGGATTATCATATGCAGCTATTTTTTCTATTTTTATTGATTGAGGTATTACGGGGTTTTTTAAATTTGTTCGTGAGAAGGCTGTTGTTTGATTATTATATTTAATGTCGCGGATATGCTCCTTATACCTTTCGCTTATTTTTCGCTTTGTCATCCCGATGTATGTAATTTCCTTATTGTCTGTATTTGAGGCTTTAATTTTATATACTCCTGCCGTCTGTAATTCGTCGTATCTTTCTGCTTCATTTCGTATCGTTTTAAATAGGGAAGGGTTGGGTGTGATTGGGACTATCTTTCCGAGTTTACTAATTTCGCGTTTTATTTTTAGTGCTATTCCGTTCATGTATGGTAGGGGGGGTGTATAATCCTTTTTATTTTGTCCGGGTTGGATCCAGTTAATTTTTTCTTTCGCTTTTCTGATTAGCTTGTCTATTGTTTTTCTTGGATGGCCAGCGTTACGTCCTATGTTCTCTATAATCCTTAATTCTTCTTTTAATAACTTTTCTGTTGAACATATATTGAGTGCTCTATAGATGTAGGTATTTAGGGCTGCAAGTTTATAGTTTATTGGTGTATTTGTTTTGCTTGACATTATCGCTAGGTTTGCAGTAGGCTTTCTATAGACTGTTGTTTTTATCTGCTCTGGGTAAGGTATGTGGATGATGTATTTATCATAACAAACAGAACAGTAAACTTAAAAAACCTCTTAAACGAAATAAATAAATACGATAGCAATATACAATTTACAATAGAAGAAGAAAAGAACCGATCCCTACCATACCTTGACGTAAAAATAATATACGAAAATGACCAGATAAAAACAACAGTCTATAGAAAGCCTACTGCAAACCTAGCGATAATGTCAAGCAAAACAAATACACCAATAAACTATAAACTTGCAGCCCTAAATACCTACATCTATAGAGCACTCAATATATGTTCAACAGAAAAGTTATTAAAAGAAGAATTAAGGATTATAGAGAACATAGGACGTAACGCTGGCCATCCAAGAAAAACAATAGACAAGCTAATCAGAAAAGCGAAAGAAAAAATTAACTGGATCCAACCAGGACAAAATAAAAAGGATTATACACCCCACCTACCATACATGAACGGAATAGCACTAAAAATAAAACGCGAAATTAGTAAACTCGGAAAGATAGTCCCAATCACACCCAACCCTTCCCTATTTAAAAAGATACGAAATGAAGCAGAAAGATACCACGAATTACAGACGGCAGGAGTATATAAAATTAAAGCCTCAAATACAGACAATAAGGAAATTACATACATCGGGATGACAAAGCGAAAAATAAGCGAAAGGTATAAGGAGCATATCCGCGACATTAAATATAATAATCAAACAACAGCCTTCTCACGAACAAATTTAAAAAACCCCGTAATACCTCAATCAATAAAAATAGAAAAAATAGCTGCATATGATAATCCCCACAACACCCTAATGAGAGAGGCTATCGAGATTAACCTCGAAAGAAAAAATGTATGCAACGATATGGCGCATACAAATGTTGACTCCCGTTGGCTAAAAATGCTGGAAAGAGGGGGAAAGTGAAAAGGGAGAAGGGGGAAAAATGGAAAAAGAGAAATGATAAAAGGTCGAAAATGAAACTGCGAGCCGCCAAATGAAACTGAAGAAGTCCAAGAAATGGACGAAAACGGTTTTTCAGAGAAGTGCCAAAGAGTATGGACAATGCAATATATATTTATAAATAGCATAGTTTTAACGATATACCGGAATTTATGTCCTTTTTAAGTAAAAAAATGTGGTTTGTTTTTTTTAAGAAAAGTAAAGAAATGAAAATTATAATGTTCGATTTTAATATGTACAAAACGAAAGATAAAGGATTTTTTAAAATGAAAGTTAAGTGTCATGAATCTTTATATATTAATGTAAAACAAATGTGATAAAAGTGTCTATACTGGTGGCTACTATAATGCCTGAAATATAGGTATAAGTAAATTTAAGTGAAAATTATATATTTATTAAAATAGTATCATTTGTAACATTAACAAAAACCTCATAAAAGAATTTTATCCCTAAGCAACGATTTATAAAATTACACATGCTTCCACTTAGATTAGGCCTAAATTCCATCAAGTGTTACAAGACTTTAATAAAACTACATTTAAATACATAAACAGTTATAGTAATCCTTTAAAGTCCTACCTGCACACATGCTTAAAATTGTTCATGTGGAATTTAAAATATTTCTACAAAAGATTAAGTTTATTATACATATAAAATATATCTAATTATAAGAAAGTTTCTGTCATAATTTTAATTAGAACAGATGTATTATAATCTCCTTTTAATTTTTGAAAGATTACCTTACCACTAGTTTCTTTAAAAACATTATTTGCAATGTGACTTCACATTTAAATTTTTCCTTTTCTCTGTATTCATAATTATTAACAAAACAATAAGAGTAAAAAGCAATTGAAGAATCAAGATTTAACAAATTTCAGTTTCGGTAGATACTTAATTTTAAATCATACCAACTGTATCACGTAATTGCTCTGATGACACTAAATATAATTAAGAAAAAAAAAACACTTTGTCGTCTTAAAACAAACATTTTATCTTTTAAAAATGCTTTTTTTTTTTTTTAACTTTCAAACACTTAGTCTCATTCATATGAATAGAAACAACAAACCCTTTTTGCATCTTTTAAGAACACATTTTTACTTCCAAAAAGAAAACACTAGAAACATTTAATACATAAAACATATCTCCCCCGCCCCCCTCCCCCCAACCAGCTTTTTTCCCCTCTTTTACAATAAAACCAATTAGTGTAATTGCTCTGGTAACAAACAAGATGGGGATACTATGTAAGGCTGGTCCACACTTTTTTTTTTTTTAGTGGCAGATTTTAGGTATCAATACTTTTTCAATCAATGAAAATAATCACTCCGTCGCTAGCAAGACATGCTGATTTAACTTAAAATACATTGAATAGGCATTTATTGGAATATGCATCGAATTGAAACGGTAACGTGTACAAATTTTTTGAAATGGGCACATAGAAAAGCTACATATGGTTCGAATATCTCTCAATTGATTTAAACTTCATGCAAAGTTATAAATCTTCATAAAAGTTTCAACATTAATCTTAACAACAAAAAGAAAGATAGCAATCTGTAGGTGAAATGCGTTAAAAATAAAATACAAAATAGATCAGCAGGGTTTTTTTTTACATGACAAAGTTCACAAGTAAATATCTGAAAAGGAGTAAAGAGCAAACTGTTTTGCAATCTGATCTTTCTTGCTTAAAAGAGAACAGGAAAATACAAAATACATTGGCTTATTTATTTTACAGAAATTTTGTTTACATGCTTGCTCATGTAGGATCAATTACCTACAATAAGAAAAACTGGATTGAAGTTTGCCTGTAATTAATTTTCCATTTAAATATCAATGGGCTACCGTTATCCTTCTTAACACTTACAATTATTTTAAGTGAGCAAAGGGAAATATAAATCTACATAGATCAGAAATACCCTATCAGGTAACCGAATATAATCAATGAAGCAAGTAATTCATTTAAAGAAACAAATATTATAAAAAAACACTTTTATTCTTTGTATACTATTAACATTCAATAAAAATAAAATAATTTTGAGAACTGGACATATCTTCATTCTTATATCAGAAATAAAATCCTTAAATGAAGTACATAATTGGTATTTCAATATTAATAAAATGTATCTGAATGATTACCGAAAATAGCGATATTTATCCTACAAAAGTGCAACAATTTAAACAATCTGTATGGATTACCTACTATTTATTAAATTAAAAGACAATAATAAAAGATGATATCTATTCAACATGTCAATAAAACTTACCATTTTGCTTCAATCACAAAAAATAGATTCCTCTTTGACGTAAAAAAAGAATAATTTTAAGTAAATACAACAACGCTATAAAGTATAAATATTACTTCGTACATTCACAACGCCGCCATTACTATAAAAAAGCTCTTTTTTAATTGGCTGCGTTTGGGTAAGCGGTGCTTAGGATTGAACAGAGATCATTCCTTCAAAATCACGTTCTAATGACGTAAAATCTTGTGCTTAGGTAAAAAGTTAGCTAAGTTATGATAGAAGATATATTCATATAATCCCCTTATCAAGAGTTTTGGATACCCATTTTCTCCCTCTTTCTACTGCAGAAAAACATCATTAGAGTTCATAGCGAAAAAGAAACACTTAGTACTCGACAGATGTAATATGCACAGAAACTGCATCTCTTCATCTTTCTTCGCCTTATGTGAGATATGTTTTAAACCAGACTCGCAAGCACTTATGTTCTATTCTGGTTCGCGTTATAAACTTATAAACATTATAATTGACTGTTACACTGAACACTATTTTATCAGACTTTACTTCCTTGTAACTTTCATAAATATCCAATTATGTATAATTGGTTGATTACCTCAAAGTGCCGAAAATACATCCATATGGTTATCAATTTTAATGATGTAACACGCGCGGAAAAACATATGTAATATTCACTTTTAAAACGTCCTCACACAAGTGAAGACGTACAAAATGTAATCTCTTTCTTAGTATCTCTAATTAAACTTCTCCTTTTTCCTTTCCTACAATATGAGTAGTTTCAATGGAGTACAGACGCAATAAACCGTCTGTTACATGATTCCTATTTTAAGCCTGATGCACTGAGACCTGAAGGAGTAAAGATATACGAATATATGATGATACGGGATACTCCATAATTCTTAGACGCCCTGACTAACCGCGAGCTGAAAAACGGATATATATACATAGAAGGTAAGGCCTTTAATTATTCTTTTATTGTTGTGATGAGGCATCGCGCAGTTTGCGTTTATAGTATATGAATTAGTGAGGAGCGTGTGGATTCACCCCAAAAACTGTTAGACTCACAAATTTTTCTAACAAGTTAGACCTTAGGTCGACCAGTGAAAACGCAGCTTACCACACTGCTTAGTAATGACTACAGAATTAGAAGTTAGTATCTTTAACCCACAGCTTATAGTTTTAATTACAAAATTCTTACATTTGGTTACGCCTGCATTGAGGCGACACCTGCCCAGGGATGTAGTGGAGAGTATACGGTAGTATACGCCGTATACAGGGCTCGAACGCATCAAAAAGTTCAGAGGATTTTAGGTGTTTTAGTACCAGAAATTTCGTAAAGTATTCGTCGCTATATTTGAAGATAGAAGTTTTGTCATTAAATAAAGCAAATATTACTTTACAAAAATTCTTGTACAATGTCTTTGGAAGTCCTTGAAGCGTGCGATCCCTTTTGGATTTTCTTAAAGAACACCGTATACCCTCTGTTTCTCAAAAAAGGTATATTATGTACTCCCTAATGTATACCCTCTGCCTAGAGCGTATACCCTCTAGTTGTTTAACGACTACACCCCTGCACCTGCCAGTATAAATTAAAATACATATTTTCTCAAACAAAGCACGGCTTTTAGGAACTATTACACGCGTCCAACATTTCATCTTTTCTACATTGAATTATGTTACTTTCACTTCATTATAAATGAGTATGAACGGAATGAGATAGAATAAAAGATAGTGATTTTTATCAGAAGCAAATTTACATGGATATTTGTTATTTTATTCCGAAAAGTTTTTTTTTTTTTATTATTATTATGCTCACTTTCAAATGAAACTTTTCTATTTTACAGGGGTAGTACTTGTCTTGAAATTTCACGACCAGGAAATTTTTCGGTACCAGTATTTTCTTATGGAAAAATCTCTTCTTAAATAAGGGGAAATTTCGCGCGTTTAACCTATATTTACTTTTCTATAAACAAATAGTGATAACTGTCCTGAAAAATCCCTCAAGAGTACGATCCCTGATTTTAAAACCGCGTAATCTCTCATTTAAATTGAGTAAGGTAATTTTATTCTTGAAAAAAAATCATAACTTAAAGATCTTGGTAAATGATAAATATTAAATCAATCATTAATTACATAAATCTATGAGGAATTTTGAATAGCATGTAATATTTATGTATGTTTGAAGCATATTAGTGTTACCCAAGAGATACATGGATGTTGGTAAAAACCATAGCTGCCACCATCTTACGCTTTTTTGTACCACAAAAATTTAATAAAAATTTTTGACTTATTTAATCGGCGGATTACGCCGATTTAAGAAGGCAAGATTTACAACTAAATTTTTGTGATACAAGAAAGCGTAAGAGTTGGCAGCTATAGTAGAAACCCTCTAACATATATTTTTTTACTTCTATTTCTTTTAATAACATAATTTTTTTTACATACATAATATGAATAACGATATTCTTAGAACCGAAATTTAAAAAATAATTAGGGCACAATCCCAGAACAGGCGAGACACCCCATTTGGCGACTTTTCTGAAAAGCGCCAAACACCCCACATACGCCAACCTAAAATGCAGCAACCTGAAAACTAACGTGATTGGTCCACTTTCCTGAATGCTTCCAGACTGTTTTTTACTACGTCATCATCCTGGAATCATGGGAAATACAACATTTATAAATAACGACGTATTAGAAAACACAGGAAAGATCATTTTTATGACATTCAAAATAAAACAAACGATTTCAACGTAAGTTTATTGAAAAATGTGAAATTTTTAAAGTACCTTTTCAAATCAGAGTAACGATTTAATGATTAAAATTTTCATTTCTCAACAACTTTCAGGAAAAATCATGGCGTCATTTTATATTTTAAAGTACGTGCCTATATCAGAGTAAACCTTGAACAATTCATTTCTAATTTACGGAAGTATGAACACTTTGCGTTCATAAAAAAACTATATACATCACTGAATACAGTAACCTAGTTCTGCAGCAATCTGAAAAATGCAGGCAGCTCGTTAAAGCGGCAACCACTGAACGTCACTGAACGCTTACGCTTTCATTAACCGAAAAAAAATCACTGGATTCAGCAGTTCTCGCTGTGTGGCAATCTCAAAATGTTCAAAACTCGTTAAAGCGGCAATCACTGAACGTCGTATGAACGCTTACGCGTTCATTAACCGAAAAAAAAATATCACTGGATTCAGCAGTTCTCGCTGTGTAGCAATCTCAAAATTCAGCGGTTCTCGCTATGTTGAAATCTCAAAATGTAAAAAACTCGTAAGGCCAGCATACATGATAAAGATACAATAAATGGCTAATATAAAACACTACAACAAAAAAATGCATAAAATTATTAACATACCGTAACAGACATCTCCTTTCTTGAAAACCAACTCTATAAAATGCTGAATTGCCATAATTTCTTAAATTTTCATTCGTCGATAAACTTCATTTAACTTTCCAGCGAAAAAATGAACAAATACTCAAACTTTCAAGCTAAATTACACAGGTACTTTAACTTTCAAATTTTACAACTAAAAACAGCAAAAAAATTAACAAATATTAATAATAACAAACTTTGCCTTGCCGTCATATTAATTTTTCAATTACAAAATGTCTTTCTTCTACACCTCGTTCTACACAAATTACAAAATGTCTGCGGAGTTGAGTTCTCAGAACACAGCTGAGTTAATTGTCAATAAAAGTTTCCAGGTAGGCGTAACCATCCAATACACAACAAATCAACCAATCCCATTAAACCAATCCAAATTCAAGATCAGACCACTGTAGGCGTGGAAAGAATTTACAAAACGAACTGGTAACAACAAAAATCCATTTATCGCCTCGCCAAATTGAACGATGCCAAGTGTCTCGACTGTTTTAGGATTCAGCCTACAATTAGATTACATAAATAAAAATATTTTTCTAGGTGTTCTCTATATTTACACCTTCTGACGGTTTTCTTTTCAAAAATTTGGAACTATTTCTCTTTCTAAATTCTGACTCTTACCCTGGGCTGAAACTAGCCTTTATTGCGCATGGGCCAAACTTATATTTTGGCGTCTTCCCCCGCCTCACGCACAATTAAAGTTATTGATCGCAGGTATTCTATGCAAAAAAAGAAGAAAAATCCTTAAAAAATAAAAATCATTTAATAATAATTAAAATGCTAGCAAGAAATATGCAAACAACGGTCCCATAGGATTAACATTAGCTTGAGCGTTAAGAGTCTACACTAGTCACGCGAAGAAACTGGATAGTTAATGTTAAACCTATGGGAACGTTCTTTTTAATGTTTCCTACTTGCATATTAATAGTTTTAAATGCTTTTTTTCTTGCTTAGAGTAGCTGAGATTTAATTCTGACCGGGTTAGTGTTTACTTTTTAGATTTTGGTAGCAGATTCTTTTTTTATTATAAAGTTACTTTCACTTTCACATATTTGAAAAAAACGCTTATAGGTATAACATTAGCTTACGAGTTTCTTTGTATTCCATATATATATATATATATATATATATGCATGTATATATATATATATTCAAAAGTTCCCGGACTGACTCTATAACTCTAAAAATATTACCAATTTCATTGTTGAAACACATCCGCCTTCGAAATAAGATCCTTGCGCAAATACACACTTTTGCCATCGGCTGTAAAGGTCATCGTAGCACTTTTGGAATCCATTTTTAGCCATGTCCTTTAATTCAGCCTGCGATGCACTTTTAACTTCATCTGAAGATTGAAATTGACGACCCGTGCAGTTCAGAAAACAGGCTAAAGTCGCAGGTTCAGAGATCAGGGGAGTAAGGAGGATGCGGCAAAACAGTTGTTTTCGTTTTCGTAAGGAAGTCATCGACGACTAGGGATCGGTGTGCAGGAACGTTGTCATGCAAAAACACCCATGACTGCTCGGCCCACAATTTTGGCCTCTTCTTCCGTTCGACTCACGTAAACGACGCAGGATGTCTACATAGAGTTCTTTGTTGACAGTGCGTCCTTCAGGGATAAATTCCAGATGCACAGTGCCCTTGATATCGAAGAATACCTTTAACATGATCTTCCCTTTAGAGCGATCTTGGCGGAATTTCTTCTTCCGTGGTTATTTCCAAGTTGCTGATGCTCTCTTGGATTGCGAATCGTATTAAAAACACCATTTCCAGTCTCCAGTAACATTTATGCCAAGTAGGGAAGGATCTTTGTCAACAGCCGAGATTAAGCCTCCCACCATTTCAATTCGAATTGCCTTTTGGTCTTCGCTTAACATGCATGGTCGTCAATTTCAAACTTCAGATGAAGTAAAAAGTGCATCGCAGGCTGGATTAAAGGACATGGCTAAAAATGGATTCCAGAAGAGCTTCGATGAACTTTACAGCCGATGGCAAATGTGTATTGTTGCGCAAGGGTCTTATTTCGAAGGCAGATGTGTTTCAGTAATGTAATTGGTAATATTTTTACAGTTATAGAGTCAGTCCGGGAACTTTTGAATCCTACTACGTATATATATATTATATATATATATATATATATATATATATATATATATTATTTCAAAATTAGTGAAAAATTACTGCATGAATGGCGCTACAGCAGCACATATCAAATGCAATAAAACATATTACATCATTTCAAAATTTTGAAATGATGAATCAAATTTGAAATGATGTAATATGTTTTATTGCATTTGATATGTGCTGCTGTAGCGCCATTCATGCAGTAATTTTTCATTAATTTTGAAATAAAATATTGCTATATGTGACTCGGATAAGCTGCATTATTGCGCTTCTGGCATATATATTTATTCAATTTCATTACGGCTTTGAAGGTTGGTGTATATCTTTGTTTATTTTGTTGTTTGTTGTTTATTGGCATATTAAGCCTAAGTGCTTACAAAATTTTTTTTGAATAAATATGTTACGATATATATCTAGATAAAAATATGAGATATTACAAATGAAAAGATAAACGGTGTAAAACTTGTATTGTTGCTCATGCTGACAGTCCACCTCAAGTGAATGATTATATTCCTTTTTGTAAATATAATAATGTAATTTATAAAATTAATTGTTTAACTTGACAACAAAGTTATGTAGGGCAGACGGAAGGTGAATTACATGTTAGAATTAATCAGCATAGATCAGATGTATATAATGATAATAAGAAATGCCCCACATTTGAAATTTTGCATTTTAGAATTCACAGTTTTAATAATATTCATATTCAAATTTTGGATCATGTTGAAGCTAAAAATAATAGATTGGATAAAGAAAATTATATGTTGCAGTTCAAAACTATATATCCATTTGGACTAAATACATTGGTTAATAAAGTTAATTTATTGAAGGTTAAAAATGTATATGATTTATTTTATAATTTTAATGATAAAGTTGATATAAAAAGAGGAAAGAGGGGGTCTCGTAAATATAATAAAGTTACTAATCATATAATTCCTAATATATGGATTAAGGATATGGAATTTGTTTTTGATAAAAATTATAGTGTCAAAAATGTTAAAATGGAGGTTTTAAATTAAAGATTAATGTGCTTAAGAAAATTAAAAAATGTTTGGATGTTTTCAAATTTAAAAATTTACAGTTTAAAGATTTATTATATGATTTAATTAATTTTAAGTTAATGAATAGAGATAAAGTTAATAAAGAAGTTATTTATTTTAATATAAAATTTCAACAAAAATCTTTTGATAATTTGAATTTAAATTCAATATGCAAACAGATTTACGACCTTTTTCCTCTTAAAGAATGTATTATTTCAGTTGCAGATAATTATCATAAACCATTAAGTAATAAGATTTTTAATTACAGACAAATAGCTTTTTCAAATGTTAATACAGTTTTAACTTGTTGTTGTAATAATATGGAATTTAAAGATTTTATAGATAATTATCATGGACATATAATTACAGGTAATCTTGATATAATCAAGAATAAAAATGTAAAATATCTAATGAATTTTGGTACAAAATTTAGAATCAATAGTAAAATTAGTAGCAATAAGGTACTAAAAATTTTTAAGGATAATGTCAATAATTTTATAAAGAAATATAGTTATAAATTTAGTATGCCTTTGGAGGCATTTTTTGAATGGAAGTCTCAAATTTTGGGGCATTTCAATAATTTTTTAAGAGATTATTTAAATTCTGATGAATATGAATATCAAAGTTTTAAAGATGAAGATGTAAAATTTATTGAAAGTTTACAAAATAATTTTGTTATAGTCCCTGTGGACAAAGCAGCTAATAATTATGCAATAATATGAAAAAAGTTTTATATTGATAAAATAGAGTGTGAATTAGGTAATGAAAATTTTTATTCAAAGTTAATATTGACAGAAATCCTGTTGTTAAAAAAATTTTTGCATATAAAAAGAAAGTTAAAAGTATGTTTTCTTATAATTTTGATGTTTTTAATCATCACTGTTTGCCATTTATTTTCTTAACGCCTAAATTTCATAAAGATCCGATTAAATTTAGATTTATTTGTAGTACTTCTAAAAGCATTAATAAAAATTTTAATATTGGTTTACAGAATTTATTAAAAAAGATATATGATTTTCTAAAGTATAAATTTAACCCTCTGTCTACCAGAAGGGTCCAATGGACCCGACATGTATATTCAAAATATCTATTCAAACCAGAAAATTTCTTCAAAACAAACTAAATGTATAAATCAGACAATAATAAGTTAAATAAACAAATTAAATAGTTTTAAGTAAAAATTCTGGTGTAGAATGTTTTTATAAAACTTGAGTAAAATTTCCGGTAGTTCTAGGGTTAAGAAGTATAGTTATTTCTGGTCAATTGATAATAGTGTTGAAATTCTGAACAAATTGCCTTTGACTCCTCTGAAAATGCAGGTATTCAATTTTGAAAATCTGTTCACCAATATACCTATTGATTCACTTTATGACGTTTTAATGAGTATTTTTGATGTTTTTTGTATAAATGATGAATTAAATATAAACAGAGATTTATTTTCAAGCTTATGTCATTTCTGTTTTTATAATATTTATGTAACTTTTAACAATAATACCTTTAATCAGATATGTGGTATAGGGATGGGAAAAAACTATTCTAGTACAGCAGCAATTTTTTTTTTTTTTTTTTTTTTTTTTTTTTTTTTTTTTATGAATTTAAGTATACTATGAAATATAATAGGTCTTTAAAGATCTTTAGGTATATTGATCATATTTTAATTTTTAATTTTGATTTTTCTAATGAATATGATATTATATATCCAAATTGTTTAAAATTGAATAGAGCAAACCGTGATGATTATAATGCAGAATTTTTGGATATTTTATTCAAAATTATTGTTTATAATATGTTTATTAATTATAATTTGATTTTGGATTTGTACGATAAAAGAAATAGTTTTAAATTTTTTACTAGAAGCATGCCACATTGGTTTTCAAATTTGCATAAAAAAATTTACATAAATATAATCATTAATCAATTGATACGTTTCAATAAAATTTGTGGCAGAGACAATAATTTTTATAAACAGATCTTTAAGTTATTGGCTAATTTATTTTACAATAATAATTACCCTATTAAGTTTTTGAAATATTATTTAAAGACAGTTCTAAAAAGTGAATGGCAACGATGTGGACTGGCGGCATGAACATGTGATGGCAGCCTTCTGGATCTTTCTGTATGAAATAGGCATCCTAAAGTCTTGTTAAAAGAACGGGTGTGTATTGATGAATTGAAACGTAAGAAAGTTGCAGACCTGGAATTTCTGGTTTTTGATAAGGGCTTTGGAAGAAAAATTTATTTGTTTATTGTTGATGGGTGAGAAACATTATACAGGTATTCATGTTTTGAGAAATTTCATTTTGCGGGTTTGGGGGGGGGGGGCGCATGTTTATTCTGCATTCATGCTTGTTTTCTTATATTTTTTCTTTTGTTTTTATTTTAATGATAATTTAAGAATTCCTCTAAAAGACCTTTTATTAAAGTTTTTTTGTTTTTGTATGGCTAATATGTTTGTTAGTTTTAATTTGAGTTGTTTTAGTTTTTTATGGAATTTGATTAATAAAATGACAATAGTTTTTCAGTATTGAATGCGTGGTGAACATGTGTTCAGAAACCTGCAGATTTTAAAAGTGGGGGGTGGAGTTAGTTTTCTGTCTGTCCTCCCACTGATGAAGAACAGACTGTTTTTGTTTTTTTACCTGTCTTTCTTGTTTTTTTTTAATATTTTATAGTTAAAAAATTTCTGCGGATATACACCTTCCTTTTGAAGTTATGGTGTTTTAGCATTTTGAAATTATGTAATATATATATATATATATATATATATATATATAAAATGTGTACATAGTATATATATATGCGTGTGTGTGTCTGTGTGTGTGTAATGGCCGTGTAGTAGTGTTTGGCGATTGGACATGTTTAAATCAATCGCCTCGATTGATTGAATGCCTCGATAGATTTCGATTGTTGAAATGACTTTCGATGGTTGACTCGATGTTTCATTTAAGAATTGTTATGCAAATATCAGAATTTCCTAATTTAGAAAGAAAAACAATAAAAAAAATTCTTTTAAAAGGTTTTCAAGCAGTACCCATAAATAAAATTCTTTGTTTGATATGTTCTATCGTATTTTGTTGCAATTTATATAAAGGGCAAGCCGGATAAACATTGGAAACATACCTTTCAATCAAATTTCCTAATTCTTTTCCCCCAGATGTGGTTACTTATCTGACAATACATTTACCCTATTATCACCTTATAAAAATTGATATTTTATGAGTTAAATATGTTTTTCTATTTAAAAAAAAAAATGCTTTTCTCAAAAACTACTGCACCGAATTTCATGCCATTTACTGAGGTTATATAAAGGATACCAATCATGCAAAACTGGGAATTTTTGTGTAATTTTTTAATTTTTAAATCGGTGTAAAATAGCGATAAAAGAATATAAAAAAAATAAAAATAATATCTTATGGAAAATTACCATTTTCTTGTAAAAAATTCCTCATGTATGCACGCATATAATATACAACCGACGAAAGTGTGCGTTTGGGTATAACATATAAATATTTACAAAAATATGCGTAAAAATACATAAAATTCATCTAAAGGCGTTGTTTGGGGCGGAGCTACTTAGAGAACCAAAGAATTTTTGGAATAATGTTTGCAGACAATGTGTCAAATTCGGTCAATTATGTCACAAAAATTCGGGTGACAATGCGGCAATTAGGGTTTAAAAATTATGTGATATCATAGCGGCATCACCGCCCTTCAAAGTCTTAAAGGTGGGCTTCTGTGGTTATTTAATTCGAAGATAAATATTAGAGAAAATTGGTACTTATTTCAGTAAGAAAAAAAAATCACTGAATGATGCTTCCTATTTAAAAATGTATTTCCTTAATTTTGAGCCGTTTAATTTTTTATGAAATAAAAATTGTTTTTTATAAAAGAATAAATATTAGTCTAAAAACTAAATTAAACATCACGAGATTAAAATTTACTGTAATAGCTAATTGACATAGCTAATTTTTTGGAAATATTTTTATAAACATATATACAAATACTTAGCCCGGTTCAGGCTTCAGGCCTCACTTTCAAGAAAAAGTGGTTTTTATGGTAATACAAACAGCTGGCAGCATGTTTATGTAATACATTATTTTATTCATAAAAAAATTTTTCGATTAATATAGGACAGTAAACATACATAAAAAAAGAAATTTAATGATTATCACTGGCATCGTCAGTTACAACGGATATGCATTCATTTATGAATAGTGCAGAAAGAATTTCTGCCAGTCTTACAATTTTGGAAAAATATCTTCCATAAGAAAGATAACATATTGTTGCTGCCAAATGAGAGCTGCAGCCAGTTGTGCCTCATGCTATTACCGCACTCGCAATAATGTTTTAGGATTGCAGACACGCCAGTAGCTTTAGGGTTATATTGTATGAAGCGACGGCAAGTGTACTTTGAAATAAGCCGCGATGTAACTTGTATTTTCAAAATATTTGATGCATCTTTAACGATATATGATTTAATATAACTTACTGTGGTGGAAAATTGGCGCAGAAGAGGAGCCTATTGACACCACTCAATTTTAGTAGTATTTTTCGCCTTATCTAATGATAGGATTTCTGAGTTTTTATTAAGATGAAGAATACTTCAAAATATTAGTGGTGTCAATAGGCTCCTCCTCTGCGCCAATTTTCCACCCCTATGATGCATGACGATGAATCATCGATGAATCGATATATGTTGATGAATCATCTTTCAATAAATATCATTTTGCAGTTTCTTCCACATTATATCGAGTTTGTGAGTATTTTGAAGGCCTGAGAGTAATTTCGAAAATAGTATTACATTTGTTCGGAAATATTGTTTGATTAGCTGCATATGAAAGGACATAGCCGGAAAAGCACTGGAAACATTTTTGGAAATAACGATATATGACGAATATATGATTTAAAATATATATTTATCGAACAGTCTTCCTTCATCATTTCCACCAAGTAAGATATTGCCTGATTGCATTGGTTCGAACCTATAAAAAATATTTTTTTTTCCTCTTTTGGCCATTTTAGAGAAATCTAGTAAGTCTAGTGAAGATAATTTGGTAAAGGGGGAGTTTTCTACGCAACAAGTTTTTCAGTTCACCTTCGGCCACTAAAGTATTTTCTTCGTTTATTTTGGTAACATGTGACCAAACACTTAATCTGCAATGTTTGTATCGGATATTAATCTTTTGCCAAATACTTTTAACATAAACGAAGCTATCGGGTAATATCTTCTTTTGGCAACATCTTCTTATCCAAGAATGTTATACAAAAGTTGGTATTTTTCTTTTTACATTCCATGTACGGATTCGACTACCCAGCGTGTCCGTTAAAAATCTTGATTTATTGGTTTATTTTGCAGTTAGTTGTTTTTGTTGGCCTTTTAATCCTTAAATGCCTGATTTTTTAAAAATCAATTTAAAAATATTTTTCGGCTTTCATTTTTTAAATAAATCATGAGCAAAATACTTAACAAAATCATACTTAGTTTTAAGCATGGCTTATGGCTAAAAAACAGGTTATTGCCAATCGACAACACTGGATTTTAATTGAAAAATAAATTACTTGATAAAATTGTACAATGTTAAACACACTTGAATTTTAAGAACTATGATAAGGAATAACGTTTACTTGCTTAATGCAACATAAAATAGGATATTTTGCAAGCTTCCAAACAAAACAAAAAGCACATGTAGCAACAATTGAAAAAGAAATCTATTTTTATTCTTAAACAGCACTATTGCTGCTACCTTCATGTTGAAAATTGGTTTAATAATATTTTCGGTTTGTATTTTAATGGCAACATTACTCATTAAACCTTCAATATTATTCTAATATATTTTAGAAGACTAAATTGGGTATGTTGCCGAAGGGAAACACACGGCATTTAAGGGTTTTAAAGCCGGCTTAAATACTCCATATCTTTTTTTTTTCTATCTCAGCTAGAGCCTTACGAAATCCTGAGAATGATACCCATGGGTTTATTTATATTTAATGTACAGCAATTCTGTAAGTATTCATTCCAAACATTCTTCGGATGTCGAATTTGAGTTGCTTCGCCCCAAATAACGCCTTTAAATGAATTTTATGTATTTTTATACATATTTGCGTAAATATTTATATATTATACCCAACGCACGCTTTCGGCATTTATATATAATATATATGTGTACATATAAGGAATTTTTTACAAGAAAATGGTAATTTTCGCATAAACCATAAGATATGGTTTTCATTTTCGTGAATTTTTGTATCACTGTTTCACACAGTTTTTATAAGCAGAAAATTATACGAAAAATTCCCAATTATGCATCTTTAGTATCCATATAACCTCGGTTAATGGCATGAAAATGGGTGCAGTAGTCTTTTAGAAAATTATTTTTTATAAAAGTAGAAAAAATATTTTTATCTCATAAAATATCCATATTTATAAGGTGATAATAGGGGAAATAAATATACTGTCCGATAGACAGCCACATCTGGGGATAAAATCAGGAAATTTGATTGAAAGGCATGTTTCCAATGTTTATCCGGCTATGCCCTTTCATATGCAGCTAATGAAACAATATTTCCAAACAAACATAATACTATTTTCGAAATTACTCTCAGGCCTTCAAAATATTCACAAATTGGATATGTAGAAGAAACTGCAAAATGAACTAGTTTTATTGCGGAAACGCTTATGTTTGGAAATGGAACACTACTACATTACTATGGGAAATTGTTGTTATTATTTATAAGGGACATTCAAATGAAACCCGGTCACTACTGCAAAGTAACGATTTTATTAACACACACAAATGTAGTTATACACAGCACACAAACTCAAAAATTGTCGCCAAAACTTTTGGGCATTTATCCCATTGCGACACCAGAATCCAATTATTGTTCAGAAAACAAAAGCAAAAGACAAACAAATAACTTCTCTTTCACAGGCTGATTTTTTTTTTTTTTTTTTTTTTTTTTTGGAAAGGACGCGTATAGAATAGGAAGAAATTTTAATGGAAATTTTAAATTTCTCTGACTCATGAAATATGCATTTAATGTTACGACGCATAAAAGAAAAAAATAGCATCTTGCAGTATGAGTAGCGATACACACATGCAAATGCATATCGTAGTAGGGCCCTATGGATCGCCAAGTAACTATAAATAGTAGTAAATTTCGAATTATACATTTCTCTGCGAGAGGCTATCTCAAAAATTTTTTATATAGAAGCAGCCAGAAGCTTTAATTTTGCTTATAATTAAAATAAAATGGCAATCAGAAATATTGTTAGTTTTTATTTTAAGGACACAAACTCGATTTATTTTGGAAGTGAGAATATACTATTATAAACAATACAAAAACAAACACATACATGATAGAGTGACCAATCTATGGGTGGTTTCAAAGAGATAGCCTGGTAAAGCTTTCATTCAAGGAAGTCATTACGCATGATTTTATAGATTTTTTTAGAAACAAATGAGAAAAAATACCCAAAATCCTAAAGATCTGGGAGAGAAAATGACACTCCTTTACCCGTATTATAAAACAGCAATGGGCCAGTGTAGAAACATAAAAACTTTTATGAAAGAAGGAGAGATTGGGGGGGGGGGGGTAATTTTTCTACATTTAACATTTTAACATATTATTAAAAAAGTTATTGTCAACTTTTACCAATTTCCATAACGTTTCTTATAAAGAGCGATTTTGAATTAGTGAAGAAACTTAATATAACACATGAAAAATTTTTTAAAGCATGTTTTCATTTTTGATGCATGAAATACATTTACAGAGATTTTTAAAAATCTTTCAAGCAAATAACAAAGATTTTAATAAAACATCCTTTTCAATAGAAAATATTTTTAAAAATTGCTAGTAACAGAAAACCTTCAAAAGGGCGGAAAAAAAAACTTTAAAGGGTGCCGCATTGGACAGCCCTAGACTATGCTATACAGTGTGTCCGTAAACTCATGGTGCACTTTTGACCGGTCAAAAGAAATCAAGGAAACAAGATGGCAGAATGATAACCAAATAAAAATGCCCCACCAGTAACCGAGAGGTTCCGCTCTCGAAGCTGGTAGACAGCAGGTGCTGGGTTCGAACCCAATTGCACCCATCGGCCTAATCGTTCGGTGTTTTCGTGGGTTTCTTCGAACCTTGGAATTCCAAGCGTAAATACGGGTTAGGTTCCCTTAGAAAGACCCCCACATGGCTATATCCCTCGAGTAGATAATCAGACGTCAAAAATCAACCCGACCCAAATAAAAGTTTCATACCTATTCAGTGCAGGTCAATGTGGCCTCCATTTCAAACAGAGAATCACAGACTTATTCACTCTGATATACTAGACGTCCTTAACTGTGTGTGGGAAGAACTTACATATCATTTAGATGTGTGTAGGGCAACAAATGGAGGCCACATCGAACTGCACTGCACAGGTATAAAACTTGGATAGTTTTTCTTTTATTTGGTGAAGATTTCAAATTTCCATCTTGTTTCGATGATTTCCTGTGACCGGTCAAAAGTGCATAATAATTTTGTGGACACACAGTATTTTCTTCCTTTTTTTAAATAACAATTCAGAATCAACAATTCACAATTTTTCAAACAATTACAACAATCATTAACACATATCTGTACAGTTAAAAAACTTTCTCGTATCTATCAAATTTGTTGCGGTATTTTGCAAATAAAAGAAATTTCGTCATAACAATATTTAAAAAAATTCGAAAATTTTCAAAATTTAACACTACAATGCAGGGTTGGCAAAAAACTAGGTTTAAAAGAGAAAAAAACAGGCCAACAGGCAAACCGAATACCGCATATTCGGCCTGTCGAACATTAGCTATTCAGCTGAATACCGAATATTCGGGTTCTCGAATACTTTAATATTTCAAAGTTTAAAGGCATTAAAATGTTAAATAAAAAAAATACATAATATTTAAAACAGAAACTTTTATTCTAATAAACAAGAGCTTTTTTCATGTAAACTTTATGCTGAAAAAAATCTGCTTTGAGTTATTTAAGAAGGGGATAGTTGTACATTTTTTTTTAATTAACAAAATGTTAAATTCCATGGCATCTTCTGAGAATTAAAACAAATGAATAAAATTTTCTTAAATTCTAAAACAAACATTTTTAAATCTACATTTTTAAATTGTGAAAAAATTGTACAGGATCGCATATTATTTGTTTGCCCGGAAGAGACTAAAGTAAAAGTAAATAAATAATACAATCGATTCAAATTTTATAAGGTGGCAACTTAGCAAGAATAACTGTTCTACTCGTTTGATTAAGCAAGGAAGTTTTTAAATGCATCCTCGATCAGTATCTGGAGTGGGCGATAATTTTCAGAGATTGTAAACATTGTTCTTAAAATCTTAGCAAGAAACAGATTATTTACTGGACAATGTTCAAGAACTTGCATTTGTACATAATTAACTCCTATGAAAATCCTTGTGATTGGATATTTTTCTTAAATTATACTTAACCAAACAGCAAATAAATAATGTAAAATCATTCTCTTTTATTTAAATATGATTCTGTTTCTAATTATTCTGAACATCCATATAAGTTGACTGTTAAACATAGAAGTTGTATAAGGTTTAAAAAAATATGTTTTAAAAGTTTTTTTAAGTATTCGGTTTGGCCGAATATTGCAATATTCGGTCAAACCGAATATTCGGTATGCTGAATAGTTTGCTATTCGGCCAAGCTGAATATTCAGCATACCGAATTGTTTGGTATTCGGCCAAACCAAATATTCGGTAACATGGCTGAATACCGAATAGATACCGAATATTCGGTGCATCCCTAGTTAAACGTAGAAATTACTTCTGTATATAATTTAAAACACTTAACTTACAAAAAAGAGAAAATGTTATATTAGATTTGTTCTAAAAAACCAAATGGTTTTTTTGACAAAAAAACCCACTTGGTTTAAACCGTGCCAACCCTGCTGCAATGTATAAAAATTTATTTGTATTATCAATGAAAAATATTCTTTATAGTTCTATGATATTTTTTGACATGCATAAAAATTTAAGTTCATTATTTTCTTCAAAAAAATGTACCTAAAATCTAGAATTGCAAATAAATGAAATATTTTTTAAATTACGACACCAAACGATTAAAATCTTACATTAAACTTTTATGTGGTTATAAATTCAAGGGGCGGAACAGAGACGTATAAAATCTCCCCCCTCCCCCAAAGAAGTTTAAAATGCCCCTTCCCCAAAGTAAGTTTGAAATTTTGAGCCAGATAAGGATTTAAAAGTGTAAAATCTACCACAGCAGAACTCCATATTCTCTTTCCCCCTCAAATTGAGAGCTTAAAAATCCCCCTTCCCTCTGAAAGAAAATGCCTGAATTCAACACTTTCTTTTTTTATTTTTAAAAGTGTCAACTTTTTAAGAACACTAAAAAAAAATATACAGTGTCTGGATAACAAGAAAATTCAGTAATTAGTGTCAATTAGTGATCTATCAAGACTTATTCAGAATAGTTGTTAGCAATAAATTGGCTTTAATAAATTGGCATTATAATTAATTTAATAATTTAGCAATAAATTGGTCTTAATGCCTTACATATTCCTACCAACCAGAAACAAAGTTCATGCTGGGAAAAAAATAACATATAAAGAGCGCACACTTAAAAAATTGTAAAATAAACACAGAAATAGTATTTTTCAGTCATAAAATGGCTCAGCATTGCAATAAAATATACCTCTAATAATTATGAACTATTGCAAACAGCTCAGTCAATGAATTAAAATATGCTTAAAAATATCAAAATTATTGGAAATTTTTTTTATGTGATTTTCGCAAATATTTTAATACAACTTTATACATGAAAAATTTAATTGCTGAGGGAATATCAAAATTTTCATAAGCTAGTGCTGTCTAAGATTGTGATAACATTAAATATATACCTAAAATCTGTGTTAAGGATTTTGTATTTTGAAACAAAGATCTTTCTAAGTTAATTATGAAGATCTTTCTAAAATAATGTTGAAGTCCCCACTGCTCGCAGCAGTGCATAACCTCAAATTTGTACAATTTTATATTTTTAAATCGCAAACTCTTCAAACAAAGCCCCTCCCCCCCACACACACCGCAGTATACCGATTGATTTAATTTCTGACATTTAGATGTATTAAACTTTCAATTCTGATAAAAAGTTTCTGCGAAAATTTAAATATAAAACACAACCTCTCCACTCCCCTCCATATTTTAAAACATGAATACAATAAAGTTGCAATATGTGTTTCTGATCTATCATGAAATGATACATAGGCAGAGATATCGAAGAACCAAAAAAAGTCTGGCTAATTTGTCAAAGGACTCTCAGAAAATAATTTTTCAAAATAATAAATATTAATATTTTTAAACCTAAGGCATTGTTAAAAATGGAAAAGAACCCAGAATAAGCATGTTATTTTAGTTTACAATATCACGTTTAAGAACAACTCTTTTCAACGTTTATATTCATAGAGAGTTATTTTTTAAAATCAATAGTTTTTCATATCAACAATTAACGTTTTTTATAGTAGTAGCATGCCATCCCTCTACCCATAAAGACAATCTGAAACGTGACATTATACATAAAAATAATAATTTTCCACTTACCTTAAAATTTATCCAACGAACTTTTCTTAACACAAGAAGAAGTTATGAAACCGAAGAAGTGTCCAGCATTGACAGGGGAAAAATCTGGAGAAGACCTAATCCAGTAATGGCTTGAAATCTGTTGATGCCTGAAAAATAATTTTATAAGCTTATTGTTGCATTATTATTATAAATAAAAGAATCACATATTTATAAAAAAAATCGATCAAATTGATATTGTCAGTAAATAAAGAATGAACAAAATCCAATAAATCAGACAAAAGATTCACTAGAGAGGAGTTTGCAATCTGCTTTCGTAGCCAAAGTGAGTTCAAATCAAAGCTCTCACGAGCAATTTCAGGTAGTCAAGAGTCCAGCCCACCAAAGTATGCTGTAAAAAATTCTTAATAATATTTTTAAATTGTTTCAAGTTTCATTTTTCTTTATTAATCTGTTCTTACATAGAAATGTATTAATCCTAAATACATTCTCATAACATTTTGTGATTTTCATGTCCCTGAAAATCTGATTAAAATAGGAAATTTGCTATTTATACCCAATTAATGGCAGAAATCTAGAAACGCCATAATTCCTATTCTTTTAAAATATGATTGTCAACTATTGCACAAGAGTTCTGTTACCCAGTACTTCTGGAAAAGGACATCAAACAGAAAGTGAAGATAGACAAGGGATATTCCGCAGCTTCATTATGTTACTGAAACTGATTGTGTAAAAGCTTTAGAATCAAAATATTCCTTTTTATATTACCACCAATTACAATTTTAAGAGATTTAGAATACATTTTTGTTTCTCAAATTGCAAGTCTCCCCCCCCCCCCCCCAAATTTGTGAATAAATATAATTTTCACTTTGTGAGCGAGCTCGTAAACCGAAATCCAGACTGTTCTTATCCATTTCTTAAAGACACATTTTCTTAACATTTAAAAAGTAATTATTTTATAAAAGCAAAATAGAATTAAAATTCAAAAAGATTGTGTCAAATTCAGAAGAGCTTGTAGCATACCCCTACCCTCACAAATCATCAGCCCAGTGAACTATATTAATGATGAGAAAGTAAATTTTATATAAAAAAAAAAACCTTTTTTTTTTTTTTTTCATTTTTACATCTCAACCTACTGGGCCTTACATTTAGTAGAAACTTGGCATTGGAACAGTTGAATAATTCAAATAAGCAAAAATAACATTACATTATCTATAAAGTCAAACTGAGCAGAAGGCATTTGAAATTAAAAGTAATATAAATTCCTGTCTAGAACAGAAATATCCACTTTTATTAAAGCAAAGTAACAGCTATATGCTTAATTGAATAATCTGTACTGATCATTTTAAATGTTTCAAAAAATAAAAGTTCAGAAAACAATTGGCAAAAATAAAATAATTTTTCATTATAACAGAAAAATAAAATTTCATTCAACACCTAATCCAATAATTATCAAGCTATAATACATTGAAGCTTAAGAAAAAAATTATACATTAAAAAAGGTAAACAAATTTTTTATGTGATATTAACAAATATTTTGATACAACTTTATACATGAAAAATTTAATTACTGAGGGAATATCAAAATTTTCACAAGATGGCACTGTCTAAGATTTGGATAACATTAAATATACATAAAATCTGTGTCGAATCAGGGGTCGATGCAGGTTTTTATTTTTGGGGCCCATTTTGTGAAAAGCAAAAGTTATTTTTGTGAATTCTATTATATTTTTGCGAAAAATAACATTTGTTAATGAAAGTTGAAATGCATTTACTCAAATTCGAACCAAGCATTTTATTAACAAAAACTACTTTGAATCCTCTAGCTAAAGTTTTTGTTTTTCATGACCTGGTTTTATTGAAAAATTACATATTTTAAAAGAATTTTTATGAAAAGGAATTGTATGAAGGGGTCTGTTTTATTAAAAGTAGTTTTGTGAAGAGTCCCATTTTATTAAGTTTATTTTTGTGAAGGGGCCTATTTTATTAAATAAATTTTTGTGAAAGTGCCCTAAATAGGCCCAAAACTTTGCCTGAATAGACCCCTGTGAATGATTTTGTATTTTAAAACAAAAACTTTCTAAATTAATTATGAAGATTTTTTTAAATTAATGTTAAAGTCCTCATTGCTCGCAGCAGATCATACCCTCAAATTTGTACAAAATCTCTTCAAACCATGCTACCCCCCCCCCCCCACACACACACACACACAGTATACCGATTAATGATTTAATTTCTGACTTTTTGATGTATTAAACCTTAAATTCTGACAAAAAGTTTCTGTGAAAATTTTAATAGAAATCACATCAACTCCCCCTCTCCCCCCTCCCCCCCCCCAATACTTCACAACACGAATACGATAAAGTTGCAATATGTGTTTCTGTGATCCATCATGAAATGATACATAGAAAGAGATACCGAAGAACAACAACAAAAAAAAGTGTGGCTAATTTGTCAAAGGACTCTCAGAAGATAATTTTTACAAAATAATAAATATTAAATATTTTTTTAATCCCAAGACATTGTTAAAAATAGAAAAGAACCAGGCATAAGCCTGTGATTTTAGTTTACAATATCACGTTTAAAAACAACATTTTTCAACGATTATATTCATTAAAAAAAGGGTTCTTTTTCAAAATCAATAATTTTTTCATACCAACAATTAACAATGTTTTTTAAAGTAGTAGCATGCTATCCCCCTCCCCATAAAAATAATCTGAAATGTGACATTATACATAAAAAATAATAATTCTGCACTTACCTTAAAATTTATCCAATAATCTGTTTTTAAAACACAAGATGACAATCTGGAGGAGACCTAATCTAATCTAGCACTGGCTTGAAATCTGTTGATGATGGCTGAAAAATAATTTTATAAGCTTATTGTTGCATTATTATTATAAATAAAAGAATTACATATTTAAAAAAAAATCGAACAAATCGATATTGTCAGTAAACAAAAAATTAACAAAATCCAATAAATGAGACAGGATTCACCAGAGAGGAGTTTGCGATTTGCTTTCGTAGCCAGAGTCTGAGTTGAAATCAGAGCTCTTCGGAGCAATTTTGGGTAGTCAAGAGTCGAGCCCTTCAAAGTATGCAGTAAAAAATTCTTAATAATATTTTTAAATTGTTTCAAGGTTCATTTTTCTTTATTAATCTGTTCTTACATAGAAATGTATTAATCCTAAATACAATCCCATAACATTTTGTGAATTTCATATCCTTGAAAATCTGCTTAAAATGGGAAATTTGCTATTTATACCCAACCAATGGCAGAAATCTACAAATGTCGCAATTCCTATTCTTTTAAAATATGATTGTGAAACTATTGCATAAGAGTTCTGTTACTCAGTACTTCTGGAAAAGGTCATCAAACAGAAAGTGAAGATGGACAAGGGATATTCTACGGCTTTATTATGTTACTGAAATTGATGTGTAAAAGCTTCAAAATAAAAATAATTCTCCTTGTATTAACACCAACTAAAATTTAAAAAGATTTAAAATACATTCTTGTTTCTCAAATTGCAAGCCCCGCCCCCCCACCCCCAATTTGTGAATAAATAGAATTTTTACTTTGAGAGTGAGCCCGTAAACTGAAATCCAGACTGTTCTTATCCAACTATTTCTTAATGACATACTTTCTTAATATTTAAAAAGTAAATCTTTTTATAAAAGCAAAATAGAATTAAAATTCAAAAAGATTGTGTCAAATTTAGAAGAGCTTGTAGCATACCCCTCCCCTTCCAAATCATCAGCCCACTGAACTATATTAATGAAGAAAAAGTACATTTTATAACAAAAACTTTTCTTTTCATTTTTACATCTAACCTAATGAGCCTTGAATTTAGTTGAAACTTGGTATTGGAACAGTTGAATAATGATAAAAGTATTTTATAAACTTATTATTCTATTACAGATTATTAGAGATTTGAGAATTTTACTTATTTTTAAAAACACAACAAATTCTCGATAGAAAAAATTGTTATTTAAGAGTTAAAAAAATCCTTAACAGTTTCTCATTAGAGAGGATTTTGGGCTCAGTGTTAAGAACACAAGCAGGGCGATTACAAATTTGAGCAACTCTGAGCTGAAATAAAATTGTGTCATACGAGCCCAAAAGCACACAGTAAAACACAGTTAACATTTAAAAATTGTTTCAAGATTAATTTTCTCATTTTAAAATGTTTTCTTTATAAATTGCCAAACCACTCGCCAAATTATAAAAATTGACATTTTATTTTTAAATAACGGAAAAACAAGTACTAAATTAATATAACATTAATAAAAATACAAATAAAAACGTTGAAATAAAAGCTTTGTTTACTGTTAGGTAGATTTCATTACAAAAATCTACCAATTGCAGCCGTTCGGAGGAAAGCGATTTCAAAAAATTTTGGTATATTTTCATCGATCATGACCCCCAGACCCCGAAACCACCCTCCGTTCAAAATTGATATATATATATATATATCCTTATATATATATATTTCTTTTTTTCTTCCATGTTAATACTTGTAATTAGGTATACGGTACTTTATTTTACACATGCAGTTTTATATTGTTAGTTTATGGCGTGTAGTCAATCATTCACAATATTGCAGTTTTTGATGATTGTCGGTGATGTTTAATTAATGGTTATATATATATATATATATCTGACATTTGTCACACTGTAACTCTCGTATTTATGAACCGATTTTGATGTAATTCGGTGTCTACATAGTACATACCAATGTCTCGACCGAGTTCGTTGGCCAGCTTCATCCACCGTTTTGTTTCAAAATGGCGTCCATTTAAAAAATTTTAAAAAATTTAAAATTTGAAATGTGGTACCAAAAAAATTGAAAATGGAAAAATATTTTTTCCTTATGTATTTGACCTTTATACAAAGATTCCGGAGCAGTTTTTGTTTCGTCTATATCTTAAAAAAATGGCTGAGTTATAGCATTTTGAATTTCTAACGTGGCTGACATTTTGAAACGTCCTGAATTTTGTCACGCGAAAAAAGGCGTATTTATGAACCGATTTCAATGTAATTCGGTGTGTACATAGTACATACCAATGTCTCGACGGAGTTCGTTTGCCAGCTTCATCCTCCATTTTCTTTCAAAATGGCGGCAATTTAATTTAAAAAAAAAATTAAAATTTGAAATGTGGTACCAAAAATTTGAAAATGAAAAAATATTTTTTTCTTATGTATTTTACCTTTATACGAAGATTCCGGAGCAGTTTTTGTTTCGTCTATATCTTAAAAAATGGCTGAGTTATAGCATTTTGAATTTCTACCTTGCCTCACATTTTGAAACGTCCTGAATTTTGTCACACGATAAAAGGCGTATTTATGAACCGATTTGGATGTAACTTCGTGTATACATAGTAAATACCAATGTCTCAACCGAGATCGTTGGCCAGCTTCATCCGCCATCTTGTTTAAAAATGGCGGCCATTTAAATTTTTAAGAAAAATTTAAATATGAAATGTGGTACCAAAAAATTGAAAATTGAAAAAATATTTTTTTCTTATGTGTTGGACCTTGATAGAAAGATTCGGGAGCAGTTTTTGTTTCGTCTATATCTTAAAAAATGGCTGAGTTATAGCATTTTGAATTTCTAGCGTGGCTGACATTTTGAAACGTCCTGATATTTGTCACGTGATAACAGGCGTATTTATGAACCGATTTGGATGTACCTTGGTGTGTATATAGTACATACAAATATATCGACCGAGTTCGTTGGCCAGCTTCATCCGCCATCTTCTTTCAAAATAGCGGCCATTTAAAAAAAATTAAAATATTTAAAATTTAAAATGAGATACCAAAAAATTGGAAAATGAAAAAGATTTTTTTCGAATGTGATTTTAATACAAAGACTCCAGAACAGTTTTTGTTTCGTCTATATCTAAAAAAAGTCCTTCTGGCCAGTGCCGGGAGGAGGAGGTAGCTTTCATATTTCTTATTTTAAAAAAGCCAACTTATATTATTCAAACACACGAAGCTCAATTTAGTGGAAACCGAATATAGGAAATTCAATACTAATTTTTATCAATTCTAAATCATTATGAATGAGAATTTCGCGAAATTAGTCAGCCTTATCCAAGCTACTTTTATTTAAAGTAACTTATATTTGGCTGCCAAATTCGGCGATTTCTTAAAGTGCCTGCCGTTTTAAGACAACATGGTGGATGAGGCTAACCAGTGAACTTGGTCGAGACCTTAGTAATTGCTCACTCACATCGGAATCGATTGATATATACGAGTGCTGTCGCAGGCAAAAAATCAGATTTTTAAAATGTCACCCACATTACATATTGAAATTGCTATATCTGAGCCATTTTTTAAGATAAAGACAAACAAAAAATGCTCCTGAATCCTTATATCAAGGTCAAATACTTAAGAAAGAAACCTTTATCAATTTCTAATTTTTTTGCACCTCACTTTAAATATATTTTTTTTTATTTAATGGCCGCCATTTTGAAACAAGATGGCTGATGAAGCTGGCCAGCGAACTTGGTCGAGATATTGATGTATAGTATCCACATGCCTTCTTACATCGAAATAGGCGAATACGTGTGTTATCGCGTGACAAATACAAGATTGTTTCAAAATGTTAGCCATGCTAGAAATTCAAAGTGGTATAATTCAACCATTTTTTAAGATATAAACAAAAGAACAAATTTTCAGAAACAAAAACTGCTCCGGAATCATTGTATCAAGGCCAAACACATAAAAAAAATTTTCATTTTCCAATTTTTTAATACCTCATATATAAAATATTTAAATTTATTTATTTAAATGGCAACCCTTTTGAAACAAGATGGCGAATGAAGCTGGCCAACGAACTCGGTCGAGACATTAGTATGGACTATGTACAGACCAAGTTACCTCCAAATCGGTTCATAAATACGCCTGTTATCGCGTGACAAATATAAGGTCGTTTGAAAATGTCAGACACAATAGAAATTCAAAATGCTATAACTCAGCCATTTTTTTAGATATAGACGAAACAAAAACTGTTCCGGAATCTTTGTATTAAGGTCAAACACATACGAAGAAAATCTGTTTCATTTTCTAATTTTTTGGTATCTCACTTTAAATTTTATTTTTTTTTTAATTTTTTAAATGGCCGCCATTTTGAAACAAGATGACGGATGAAGATGGACAACGAACTAGGTTGAGATATTTGTATGTACTATGTACACACCAAGGTACATCCAAATCGGTTCATAAATACGCCCGTTATCACGTGACAAAAATCAGGATTTTTCAAAATGTCAGCCACGCTTGAAATTCAAAATGCTATAACTCAGCCATTTTTTAAGATATAGACGAAACAAAAAGTGCTCCCGAATCTTTTTATCAAGGTCAAACACATAAAAAAAATATTTTTTCAATTTTCAATTTTTTGGTAACACATTTCAAATTTAAATTTTTCTTTAAAATTTAAATGGCCGCCATTTTTAAACAAGATGGCGGATGAAGCTGGCCAACGAACTCGGTCGAGACATTGGTATGTACTTTGTATAAACGAAGTTACATCCAAATCGGTTCATAAATATGCCTTTTATAGCGTGATAAATTTCAGGACGCTTCAAAATGTCAGTCACGTTACAAATTCAAAATGCTATAACTCAACCATTTTTTAAGATATAGACGAAACAAAAACTGCTCCGGAATCTTTGTATTAAGGTCAAATACATAAGAAAAAAATATTTTCCATTTTCAATTTTTTGGTATCACATTTCAAATTTTAAATTTTTTTATAAATTTTAAATGGCCGCCATTTTGAAACAAAATGGCGGATGAAGCTGGCCAACGAACTCGGTCGAGACATTTG
Source organism: Maratus speciosus (assembly GCA_963932465.1). Lineage (NCBI taxonomy): Eukaryota > Metazoa > Arthropoda > Arachnida > Araneae > Salticidae > Maratus > Maratus speciosus. Next base: position 36,623,357 of record OZ010796.1, read on the forward strand.
TATGTACTATGTACACACCGAATTACATCCAAATCGGTTCATAAATACGACAGTTACAGTGTGACAAATGTCAGATATATATATATATATATATATATACTAGCTGTTACCCGTGACGTCGTTCACGTAACATAAAAAGAAGAATTGAATTAATTAAGCAAAGCGTGATTCCGATAATTAAATGCACAGACCTTAAATGCGTGACCTTCCGATAATTAAAAAAATATATAATAAACCAATTGTTTATCACATTTTAGACAGTCTATATATATATATAAATATATATTACGCTATCCTACGTGGCACATAAATCGCAATTATTTGTTAATTGTTTAATGGCAACGCCCAAATGAAACGCATCTCATTGGTTATTGAAAGCATTTAATGCATCTCTATTCCTATATGGGGGGTATCAGTAGGGGATCGTATTCTGCCACCAAAAGTGACGCGAACTTGGCGATACGTCTAATAATTCGGCAAATTCTCATAGACTTCCATTGTAAACCAATAGAGTTTACTTGCTTACAGAAAATCAACAAATTGAGATATTTTAATGCAACAAAAACTAATATTAGCTTAAGGGATTATATTAATTATATTTAACCCTCTCGCTGCGTATTTTTTTTTTTTTTTTTTTTTTTTTTTTTATCAAAATAGTTTCAAAAATCTTGCATTTTTTTTTCATTACATATTTCAAATCTATATATAGCTTAGAGTTTAAATATGTAAACATTTTTTGTAAAAGAGTTCAAGATCTTAAATGGGATATGATATTAGAAATTAGGGCGAAATCAGGACTGTCAATGAAGACTATTTTTATAGTCTCACACCACTTTTGTAAGAGAATCTATTTTGTAGCATATTTCTCTTGTAGATGTTGTTGAAGTCTATATGAATTTTTTTGTATTTAAAAAGTGGTCCGAGTTGAAATAAAAAATAGTCGCCAGTGGAAAAAATGAATCCCCAAGGAAATTTCGGATTGCGCAAATTTTGCTACTTTTACGTTGCCCGAGGAAATCTCGGGTTGCGCAGCGAGAGGGTTAAGGGAGTCCAAGTAAATTAAATTATGAATAAAAGTAACAGGATACAATGCTTAGCATGCTTTTCCAAACATAAATTTTCAGGGTGACCAAACTGGTCGCCAAGGGCGGCTAGTAAGTAATTTAAGGTATTTCTTTATTATAAGGTCATTGACATAACTTAGGTTTATTCGCTGAAGCAGGATGTCTGTTTATATCATGAAGTAATAAGAAAATGGCAAAGATGTCATATACGCAACGGGGTACCTAATTGTCGCCAACATACATTATTTTGCTTGACATGGTAACCCAGCTATTGTTGTTTATTTATTAATAAATAGTTTATTTACTTTAAGTTTCTTTTAAAATTATATAAATTGCTTTGTTCTATAGTTCTTAATGAAACTTTTTTTTATTTATTGTTATTTCCTTTTTTAAGTAATAGAACATAATTTAAAAATATACATGTAACTGGTATTCGAAAACGATGTTTTCTCCAAATTGGTATCAAAAACAGATCGCGCAAAACCAAGTGCGTATATGGCATCTGTGCCAAGAAAATTATCGGATGATACTGTTTTATATGATTTACAATCATACTTGTCATCAAAGGTGGGCGAAGAATTGGTCATCTGGAATATTATTAAGTCTTTACCACACAAAAAACAAACCTATTTACAACAATGTATTTACTTTTGCACCTAATTTCTTTCTCTAAAAAAAGCAAATTGATTACGAACCCGATTACCGAACATAACCTTTCTATCTAGTTAATTTTTTACTTTTAAAGAATGAAAATACATATTTCCTGCTAATCATTGCGTCATTTTCGACATTGATAATTTTACTGTGCATATTATTGACATTTGCTATCCATTTGCTCTTCAAAAGTTTTTATTTTTTATTTTAAATTTAAATTTAAATCTTTGTGTTTACCGTGCGCAGACGATAAACCGTAAGCTATGATAACAATTTTCTTTAAATAATAAGAATTAATACCATAACACAATCTCATTTTATTTCAACATCAAAGCATATCCGTTTTATATTTTCCATTATGACGTCACATTTGCCTTCTTTCCGCACTTAATCAAAATTCATGCTCCTTGTATTATTAAAAATACTTGAAAATTTCCGTTTTAATCTTTCAATTAGAAATTAAATTATTATTCTAAGTTTTTATTTTTTGGCAACGAAAAATGGAAGATGGTTAAATTTATCGGAAAAATGTCAATTCATTGTGTATGAAAAATAATGAAATTTTGGATTATTAAGCAAAATATTTGAATAAAACAAATTAAACATAGCCTATGTTCATTTCCGGGTTGTAATCCACCTATATCCAAAAATACAAAAGCATTAATTCATTCGTTTAGATGCTGACTTCATTCAAACATTCGGACACACATTGACATTTATAATATTACTAGCAAACCCCGCGGCTTTGCTCGCGTAATATTTGAAATATGCCAAGTGATATTTATATGTCTAATATTTATTAAAAGGTACTAACTAAATTTTTATTTTATTAAAAGGTAATATTTTATTTTATTAAAAGGTACTTATTACTTTTAGGAATAATTAAAAAAATTACTATTTAAAACACAGTTTGATTAAACATCATTGTTACACTGCATAATTCAGAAATGAGACTTAAATTAATAAAACGAAATAAAACTAAATAAATAATAATTTAGAAAATATATTGAAACTTTTATGCTCAATTTATACGCTCATTTCAGTATTCATTTGAAGTTTTGAATTTTTTAGAAACCATCTTCTTACATCTTAAAATTAACCATCATGTCAAATTCCAAATCCTACCACCTCTCTACATAAAGGGCTATGTTGAAATAGGAACTGTCACCATTAATTTGCAACATTAATTTTGAAATTTGTTTGTTATTACCTACTATTCCACAGAAATGTAAATTAGGAAGCTTTTAAAGTCCTTTTTAAAACGTTTGTTGTTGCTGTGAACCCCAGGTGGTAGAATCATCGGCATAAAATACAGCCTGTGTAGGATCAGAGACTGTTACCATTGATTCGCAACTATTACTTTTATATTTGGTTTATATTCCCCGAAATCGCGTAAAAATCGTAATTTAGGACTTTTTTAGAATGCTTTTCGCACCTCCCCTTCACTTCACCCCTTTTTAATTCGAATTTATTTTCGACAGTCCTTCGAGGGCATTTATATTTTATAAGTAACTACCATGCCATATTTAAAGTTTCTAGCCTTTTAAATATCACAGAAATAGCAATTTAGAAAGTTTTTAGCTCCTGCAAACCTCTGGTGGTAGTGGCACAGACATAAAATATAGCTTATGTTTGAGAAGGTTCTGTCACCAACAATTTATCATCAATATTTTTTTAATCGGTTTGGTATTTGATAAGATTACATAAAAATTGTAATTTATAACGCTTTTCGCTCACTTCACCTTTTTAAATTTGAAATTTTCTTTCGACAGTTCTTAGAAAGAAGTTGCATCTTGTAAGTAAATACCATGCCATACTTCAAAGTGTTAGACCCTTCAGTTATGCAAAAAACGCACGCAAATTAGAACATGTTTTGCTTTTGCAACCCTCAGATGGTAGTGACAGCATCATAAAATATAACATATTTTATAACAGGGATTGTCATCATTGATTTGCAACCATTATTTTTGAAATAGCTTTGGAATTTCCTGAGATAGAGTAGAAATCGCAATTTAGAACGTTTTCTAAAACGCTTTTCGCACATTTTCACCCCTTTTTAAATTTCCAATTTTTTCGAAACTGTTATTAAAGATCATTTATATGTAATAAATATGTACCTTGCCTAATTTTAAGTTGCTAGCCCCTACCGATCAGAAATATTGAAATTTGGAACGCTTTTTTGCTCCTGAAACATCTAGGTGATAGTGATACCGACTTAAAATAGCTTCTATGTTAGAGCAGAGGCTGTCACCATCAATTTCTTACCATTACTTTTGAAATCAGTTTGATTCTTCCTGAGATATTGGTGACAAATCGGCATTTAGAACGTTTTTAGAACGCTTTTCGCTCATTTTGCTCCTGCATCTCGCCTGGGGCACTGGAAACAGATATCAAATATAGCCTATCATAGAGCAAGATCTGTCACCATCATTTTTACACCATTATATTTGAAATCGGTTCAGTATTTCCTGAGACTACATAGAAATCGCGATTTAGAACGTTTTTTACAACGCTTTTTGCGCATTTTGACCCCCCCTTTTAAATTTCAATTTTTTTAGGAAATGTCCTTAGAGATCATTGATATCTTATAACTAACTACCATTCTAAATTTCACTATTCAAGGCCCTTCCGTCACAAAAAAACCCGCATTTAGAACGTTTTTCTCCTGCATCCCTTTGGGTTAGTGGCACCGACATAAAACATAGCCTATGTTGGAGCAACGGTTTTCACCATCATTTTGACGCCAATATTTTTAAAATCGGTTTGGTATTTCCTTTAGATTGTGTAGAAATCACCATTTAGAACGTTTTTTAGAACGCTTTTCGCGCCTTTTCATACCTTTTAAATTTCGAATTGTTTAAGAACTGTTCTTAGACACCATTTATATCTTATAAGTAACTAATATTTCAAATTTCATATTTCTAGGCCCTTCCGTAACGCAAAAATCGCATTTTTAGAACGTTTTTTGCTCCTGCACCCCCTTTGGGTTAGTGGCACTGACATAAAATATAGACTATGTTCTAATTTGGACTAACACCATCATTTTGATACCATTACTTTTAAAATCGGTTTGGTATTTCCTGAGATTATGTAGAAACTACCATTTAGAACGTTTTTTAGAACGCTTTTTGTGCATTTTCACCCCTTTTAAATTTCGAATTGTTTAAGAACAGTTCTTAGACATCATTTATATCTTATAAGTAACTAATATTCCAAATTTCATATTTCTAGGCCCTTCCGTAACGCAAAAAGCGCATTTTTAGAACGTTTTTTGCTCCTGCACCCCTTTTGGGGTAGTGGCACTGGCATAAGATATAGCCTATGTTCTAAGTTGGTCTAACACCATCATTTTGATACCATTACTTTTAAAATCGGTTTGGTATTTCCTGAGATTATGTAGAAACTACCATTTAGAACGTTTTTTAGAACGCTTTTTCTGCATTTTCACCCCTTTTAAATTTCGAATTTTTAAGAACTGTTCTTAGACATCATTCATATCTTATAAGTAACTAATATTCCAAATTGCATATTTCTAGGCCCTTCCGTAACGCAAAAATCGCATTTTTAGAACGTTTTTTGCTCCTGCACCCCCTTTGGGGTAGTGGCACCGACATAAGATATAGCCTATGTTCTAAGTTGGACAAACACCATCATTTTGACACCATTACTTTTGGAATCGGTTCGGTAGTTCCTGAGCTTACTTCCGACAAATAAACAATTTTTTCCTCTTTATAATAGGAGTATAGATATATATGTCAATTTTGAACGGAGGGTGGTTTCTGGTTCTGGGGGTCATGATCGATGAAAATATACCAAAATTTTTTGGCTTAAAAAATTGGAAAATTAAAAAATAGGAAAATTAAAAAGATTTTTTTATGTGTTTGGCCTTTATACAAAGATTCCGGGGCAGTTTTTGTTTCTGAAAATCTGTTCTTTTGTTTATATCTTAAAAAATGGTTGAATTATAGCACTTTGAATTTCTAGCATTGCTAACATTTTGAAACGATCTTGTATTTGTCACGCGATAACACACGTATTCGCCTATTTCGATGTAAGAAGTCATGTGGATAGTATACGACAATATCTCGACCAAGTTCGCTGGCCAGATTCATCAGCCATCTTGTTTCAAAATGGCGGCCATTAAATAAAAAAAAATTATATTTAAAGTGAGGTGCAAAAGAATTAGAAATTGAAAAAGGTTTCTTTCGTAAGTATTTGACCCTGATATAAGGATTCTGGAGCATTTTTTGTTTGTCTTTATCTTAAAATATGGCTCAGATATAGCAGTTTCAATTTCTGACGTGGGTGACATTTTGAAAAATCTGATTTTTTGCCTGCGACAGCACTCGTATATATCAACCGATTACAATGTGAGTGAGCATGTGTACAGCAATTACTAAGGTCTCGACCAAGTTCACTGGTTAGCCTCATCCACCATATTGTCTTAAAATGGCAGGCACTCGAAAAGAAATCGCCGAATATGGCAGCCAAATATAAGTTACTTTAAAGAAAAGCAGCTTGGATAAAGCTGACTAATATCGCGAAATTCTCATTCATTATATTGATAAAAATTAGTATTGAATCTCCTATATTCGGTTTCCACTAAATTGAGCTTCGTGTGTTTGAATAATATAAGTTGGCTTTTTTAAAATAAGGAATAAAAAGCTACCTCTTCCTCCCGGCACTGGCCGGAAGGAATTTTTTTATACATTTTAGTACATTATAACAAGTATTTTAAGTGTATCATAACGTATTTTATTAGATGTGTTAATGATTATTATTATCATTACTTTTTTAATTTCGCGATAAATAAATTTGAGCTGTATTCTGCCTGTATATGAAATAAACTATTATTTTTTTTCTCTATAAAATAGAAACTTCTTAATAGAAATAGATTTTGGTTATATTATTACACTGATTCTAAATCAATATAGGTCATTGCATTATGTTAAATCTGCACAAATGTAGAAATTAAAATAATATACACTTCAATTATTAAATTACTTATGCAGGGGTCGATCGAGGCAAAATTTGTGGGCTATTTAGGGCCCCTTCACAAAAATACGTAAATAAAAGAGGCGCTTTCACAAAATTCTGTTCTGTAAAAACATACTATTAATTTTATTTATATTGTTAGGTTTAATCTGTGTAATTTGCGAAAAAAAAATCACGAGATATGAAAACTTCAGCATGTCCTTTTCACAAAATGGGCCCCAAGAAAAAAATCCCTGCATCGGTCTGTTTCTTATTAAAAGCTACCTATTACAAAATAAAATTTAGAGAATGTCGAATAAACATTGTTTACATTTAGTAGTGTAATGTAATAATTATAACAAACTAAATTTTCCCTTTATGATAAAAAAAACAGAACATGAAATGAAAGAACCATGTGTTACCTACCACCTTCCAAAAATTGTATTTTTGTTACGTATGCATTTTGAGATATGAAATGACGAAAATGGTCCTTTTTTTCTAAACTTCTCAACATGCTATGAAAAGACAAAAATAGTTTTTTTTTTTTTTTTTTTTTTACTTTTCAACATGCTGAAAGTTCCTTTAAATTGCGAAAACATTTAGAAAAACTGGTAGCGAAGAGAAGGCAGAAATCGTCATAGGAAGCAAAGCTATACCGAGACCATCACCTCTTTTTAGCTTTGTTTACATAGCTTAACTACAATACTATTATCTAAACAAAGCACTAAGAATAAAAGTTTAAAGCTTCACAAATTATTTATAGATTTAAGATTTCATTAGGAAAAGAAGGTAAACAGTAGTGTACATACTTCTATTTCTGTTTAAATCCGAAGTTTTACGATGCGGTGAGCACTGCGAGACGCGTGCGATGGCAGCGATTAAAAATTCAAGCCACGATATCTTCTTGCTTTCGTGTCGGAAGAATCTTCAACTTTGATTGCGCATGCGTTCGAGGAGGCGAAACTTGTCAATGAAGGCAGGAATGAAGGAGGTCTACCGTAGAAAAAGTTTTGATAAGCAGAAATCGACCTTCTGAGTAGAATTACGGGCTTTGTCCTTAAGAACAAGTCAATATTCAGAAATTACACTTCCATAACGTAAATTTATGGAACTTGGCCATTAATCTTGAAATACGGACATTGGCCTTAAAATTATACGGTAAAAAGTCCATGAATATACATTTTTTTTTTTTTTTTTTTTTTTTACAGTGTACTAAATTGTAATAGTATTTACTTAACAGACCTTCAGCCAACTTTCTTTATCATATCTGCTTCTTAAAGTATTTAGTCTGACTGATCAAGTCTGACTGATTTTCTTTGAACTAATTCACAATAAAACCATTTTTTTTTAATCTAATTTATATTAATGAAAGATTTTAATATCATTAAGCATGTGATTTTATTTTCCTTGAATAGAAAGTTATATGTGTCCATAGCATACATAGGTGTGTTTCAGAAGCATGTTTAATATTTTAAAGATATAATTTTCTCTGTGAGACACGTATTTAAATATTTAAAAACATATAAATTATTTAATTACACTCATATCAGATATTTTAAAGAGGAAGATTTTATATATTTTTTTGCTCCATTTCAAGTGTATTGAACATAGTTATCTGATAGATCTTTTAAAAAGCTGGAGAACTTTTGCGTTCTTCGGCTGAATTATAAAATAGAATCTGAAGTGAAGGGAAAATAATAATAATTGTGAGGATCACAATAATTTCAAAATCTTGAAAAAAGAAAATAGTTATTTTACATTTAAATATTTTTAGAGTACAATGTAAAATAAAGTAAGACTTGAAAAGCAGAAGAGTCATTTAAAAACTTTCTTGCAAAGAAATGTGGCGAGACTAGTTTCTTTTGATTTTGTTGGGCATAAGGGAGATGCAATTCATGTACTTTATTTTCACATATACGAATATCTTCCGATTTCGCCAACCGCTAGTGCATACATACAAAATTGAGCTTCCACGTCTTTGACACACCAGTGTGTTAAATGTCATCTTTTAAATAGCATAATCCGATAACCATATGCTAAATGAGACAAATTAAATTTGCCATTTCCACTTTTTTTTCGTCTCGGATGTTGCTTGGCTAACAGTAAATTTCCTCTCAAATTAATACTATTTAAGATGAAAATACTTTTCGTACTTTAACTTACTTTTTACTGTTTTATCTAGAAACCTCCATAATACCAAGACATGTTTGTAGAGCTAATAAAGGTTTATACTGGGTGAGAGCAAACGATCTACCCGTTTTGAGCATATGTAAATGTCAAGTCAAATACAGTCGCTACAGATTATGTTTCGAGGCCAGGAAAGTGAATAAGAACGCGTAGAGTAGTAGATTATGTATAGGCACAACATTTGTCAGAACTCATGTGGAAAGGGAAACAACATAGCAAGCAAGCAAATCCACTTCAGACGTTGTTTACTGTAGGAGTATGATAAAGTCGTTACAGCAGCCAGAGCTTACCACAGCATTTGCCATGTGTATGAGGAAGATGCCAAGGGCGGTAGCACCTGCTACCGTTGGTTTAGGAAATTCCGGGCCGGAAACAGGAGCTGTAAAGATCATGCCCGTTTTGGATGCCTATCAGTGGTTTCTGACGAGGATATGGACACAGCCATAGCGAACTCCCCACAGTCGGAGAATTAGCTGAAATGTTCTCGGTACACAGAACAACAGTCAAAAGCCGGATGCATGCACTTGGCTTCATCACAAAATTCGATCAGTGGGTAGCACACCAGCTTACAGAAAGGCAACGATAAAAGAGGATCAACACCTGTATTTCTTTGCTTCCCTGTAACAGTAGGGAACCATTTTTGAACCGAGTTGTAACGGTTGATTAGAAGTGGGTACTGTACCGTAATGTGAAGCGTCGAAGGACCATGTGCCGATGTTGCAGAGGGTACTCCATCGACCTAAACAAGAGGACTCCATTCCAAAAATTTTTTGCTCAGTGTATGGTTTAATGCTAGGGAAATAATCAACTAGGAGGTCCTCGCACCAAACCAAATTATCAAGGCAGACATCTACTGCCAACAATTGGACAAATTGTGAGCAAAACTCACGTCTAAGCGGCCAGCATTCATCAATCGTAGAGGGGTTCTCTTTCAAAACGATAAAGCCAGCCCCCATGTTGCTCTAAGGACTCGGCAAAAATTACTGGGTCTTAGTTGGAGCTTTCACCTCAGCCGGCGTATAGCCCCAACCTTGCGAATTCGATTTATCTCCTTATTTGATTGTTACACAACGCCTTTGCTCACCGAACCTTCAATGATGTGGCGACTGTAAAAACGGCGTTACAACAGTATTTTGACTATAAAACAGAGCGGTTTTATCGGCGTGGGATTAACTTACTGCCAGACAGATTGCAAGAGGTCATACATAATGATGGTGCATGAGTGAATTCATAGGAGCTTAACTTTTTGTGTTCTCCGCCTTTCTGTTTTCGCTAAAAAACGGGTAGAACTTTTGCACTCACCCAATAATTGTACTTTTTGACACAATTTTATGTAATATAAAAAAATAATAAATAAATAAGTATTTTATACTCAGAGAGTGATCACGTTTTTTTTTTCAATCAATGATTCAACCAGTCTGTCTAAATTTATGTCTCACAGTTCTGCTACTGAAATCACCATTCTGAAATATATCTTTAAAAAATGAATAAACAGAGGAACAATTGCAAAATTTAAGGCGGAGCTATAAATGGCAAATTTGTATGCGGAAACGGCAAATTTGAATGTTGTTTAACGCTTGAAATATTATTTGCGAGGCTTAGAGGCTTTATGTTCCCCCATCCGTTGTTTTGAATTGTTTGGCGATTTTTTGTTGGCGTGTTGGCGGTGTTTATGGATATGGCAACCTCGATATGTGGAACCCCCTTGTGACGTGTGTGTTGTGTTCTGGCAACCCCTGAGAAGCTCATTTTAGCTTAGAATTTTGTGGATGTATTTTGATATCGTGTTGTATCTTTCAGTCTTTTTATTTTTATGTTAAATTTATTGGATGTATTTCATTGACTATGGTTTCCGTAGTCCGTTTAAGCGCTCTTGCTGAAGTAATTAAGAAATATGAGGAAATTTTGACAAGAAAAGAAGGTTTGTTTATAGCGTGTCAGTGCGTATAAGCCTATTTTGGAAAATGACGGTGATGTTAGGAGAGATATTTCGTGCTGGAGCTTTCAAGAAAGCAGATGTCTGTTAAGGTATATTAATAATTTTATGTATAAATTTACTGCTTTAAGAGTTTTTTTACATTTTGAGAATGCTACAAATCGAGAACTGTTGAATTTTGAGAATGCTACAGAACGAGAAATGCTGAATCCAGTGATATTTTTTTTCGGTTAATGTGCGCGAAGCTCTCATTGAACGATTACTTATTGCCACTTTAGCGAGTTTCGTTTTTTATGTACATTTTGCTGCTTTAAGAGTTTTACACATTTTGAGATTGCTAGAAAGCGAGAACTGCTGAATTTTAAGAATGCTACACAGCGAGAACTGCTGAATGCAGTGATGTTGTTTTCGGTTAATGTGCGCGAAGCGCTCCACAATGATTACTGATTGCCAGTTTATCGAATTTTGTTTATTATTTACATTTTCTTTTCGTTAAGCCAAACATGCGTATAAACCGGTGCTTGGCGACATTTACTACTCGGCGGAAAAGGGGTTTTCACGCCAAGAAATTTCAAGATGGCGGCTCCGGGAACTCTATTCCCTTTGCGATTGCACTTAATACGTTTTACGTTGCACTTTCATACAATCCGGAAACAATAGTCATGTTCAATTTAAATTGCTAAATTTCTATTTTCATTTACACATTACAAATGAACATCTACCACAATGACGTTGGGCGGAGTTTGGGTATAAAGAACAATGAAGGGTGGAGTATAGATGTAAAAAATATATATATTAAACTGTTTTCGGCGTCTAATATACTTTGAAAAAGTGTATGTAAAAGCCATAAAATTTGACACACAAGCCGTCATCTAAATGAGTTAGGGAATCAAGTTTAGACATATTAGTATTACACATTACTAATTTTAACCCCTTATGCTCCGACGGATCTTTTAAATCCCATTAAAGAAAATGCAATATAAAAGTTATTAAATTCGTCTTCTAATAAATGTATATGGTGCTTTTCATGCAAAATACATTGCTGGATCACATTCAGTAAGCTAAAAGAAACAGTCGAAGCTAAATATTTTTTTTTATGTGATTATTTTCTCAACCATTTACACGAATTTACCTTTTCTCCAATTAAAGAATGTTTTACGAAAAATTTGCAACTACAAAACACTTCTCATTGACAGATAGGATCACAATACATTTATTTACATTGTTCTTGTAAGAATTGTGACGTTTCCATAACACTGTTTTGTGTTAAATAATCTAATTATCCTTGCAAATATTTTAAGAAAAAATCTCTAAGTACTGATTTGATAAATCAGTTTTATTTAAAAATCTATCTAAACATCAAATTGTTAATATATAAGTTGTTTTAGATAACTTCAGACACCAACAAAGATAATTATTGAAGAGAAGCAATTTTTTTATTTATAAATCAGCACATAAAGGGTTAACACAATTTTTTTTTCCATGTACGAATTGATTTCAAATGGAATTTTTTAGGTGGACGGCGGAGCAAATAATCTCTATGATAATAACTTAGATTTTATAATTTTTTTAAGTTTTGATTTGTTCTAAGTCTCTCATGCTATTGAATCTGGAGTCTACCACCTATGTGCTACCTCAAAGAAAATTTAAACAAATAAGAAAAATCATGCGTTAAGCATGGATTATGAAACACTTTCCAACAATTCCTGAATGCTTTAACAAAACTTCGTTATTTAGGGAAATAAGATAACTAAGTAAACACTTTAGAAAACGCATAAAACATCTGAAAAACTGATTTCAGCAGTTAAGGTCCATAGCAAAATATGTATTCCAATTCTTTTGAACAGCCCTGTATTTGATCTGTAGGTTGATATATATACTATATAATGGGAAAGTTTAGTTTAGCAAGAAAACGCATAACAGGCTGAAATTTCTCTTTCAGCAATTTATACTAATAGATGGAAACATACTTGAATACCTTTGCACAAGCCTGTAGTTTACCTAGAACCTTTATGACACGCCACTATTTAGCTAAAATTTAATTCAAACTAAAACACTCTTAACACATTGTATGCGGGACACGTACTAGTACGTTTTTGTGGGTTGGGGACAGAAATTATTACTGGTACCGGAAATTTTGTACGGACGAAAAAGGAAGGTGTAATCCAAGAATACAGTGTTGCCTGATGGGCTACTTTTTTAAAATCAGATTCTTGATTGGCACCACTTTTTTGAAATGGTAAAATGTGCCTTATTTCATGATATATTAATTAAGGCAAAAACAATGGGAATATTACCGTTTCAAAAAAGTGGTGCCAATCAAGAAATCTGAATTTTAAAAAAAGTAGCCCACTGGTAACCCTGCAAGAATACTTGCTTCTTATTGGTTGTGAGCAGGTTTTAATTTACAGTGGCATTTGTGAACGTAAATTTAATGCTCATTTTCGAAAAATTGCCCGCATACTATGTGTTAAAACTACTGAAATCGCATTTCCAGAAATCACTTATTCCACCACTTATAGGCAGCCATGTATGCAATTCTTTGCGTGGGCCTATATATCATTATATCTATATTCTACAAACATTTCTTAGTAAAATAAATACAGTTTAGCGTTTAGCGTAAAAATGCATAGCTCATTTAAAAACCACCTTTAAGCATTCTGCGCTCATACCCAGTAACCCTTACGAATCCTTTTGTGTAGCCCTGTATATGAATTATAGCATTTATAAACACCATATACTATGTATAAATAGAAACCTAAAAGCGCATATCATAATTAAGAAAGCATTTCCAGCAATCATCACTAATGTACAGTCCTTCGGATACAATATAGTATCTGAAATCTTTCGTGTGTCCCTGTAATTGCTATGCACTTCGTAGTATACATGAAATAAGTTATAGTAAACCTCAGCGATGTATATTAGTTTCATTATATATGAAATAGATTAACATAATTAAAATACGCCGCAAAAAGTCCCTCTACCCCTATATCATTATGTAACGGAATTCTTTTGTGCGGCCCTGTAAATGAATAATAACTATTATTTGCATCGCATATTTTAGTGCACGTCATAAATGCATATCAATTTTATTATGTTTGAAAGTGTGTAAAATCATTAAAAATCATTTGAAACGATTTTTTCCCATAGGCCGTAATGTAACGGAATACTTTTGACTGTACCTGTAAATGAACTAAACATGCTACAAACTTCATTTGAAATAGGGAACGTGATATGGTAAACGTTGATAACATCCAAAAATTTCAGGGCAATCCGAGTATATTTACGAGAGTTGGAGTGCGGACAGACGGCCACACAAACCGAAGTCATAAACTGTGTTGCCAGGGGGCTAATTTTTTTTAAATTCAGATTTCTTGTTCTTTGTAATAGCAGAATTCGCCTTATTTAATGACATATTAATTAAAGCGAAAACATGGGAGATTTTACCATTTCAGAAAAGTAGTGCCAATCAAGAAATGTGAATTTAAAAAAAGTAGCCACTGGTGGCAACACTGGTCATAAACACTTTTGACCTTAGTTGGAAAGTGTTAAAAAGGGCTGCAAATACAACATCTTAACACCTTGCGCTCTAGTGCTGTTAGCGGATGTATGTCACTAGCCACTAGTGTTGCCACATCTACCAGATTTATTTATTTTTTTTTTTTAGAAAATTTGAATTCGCAACACAAAAATTTATTCGGTAATTTTATTTTATTTATGGAAAATCAATTAATTCGTCAACCAAAAATAAGAGTTAATTTTTTCTGGCGAGGATTCAGAGTGTCTAATTAAAAAATCAGCCAGATAGCATGACGTATGGTGCGTACGTCACGGTGCAAGAGGTTAATCACAATATCCAAACTTATTTTTGTTACACTGAAAGCTGATGAAACGTTATTTGTCCTCTTTTTCTGGAGATTGTCATTTTATATTACAAGAGGGAAAATAAGGTAATTAGGAATAGCTTCCTGAAAAAAGAGAATAATAGAATGATCTTAATTTTACAAAAATTATATGTTATTCTGTAATTATTTGTAGAAAAACAGAAATGATTGAAAGTAAAATCCATCTGAACTTTATAAATACTTATGCAAGATTTTTATTTATTTTGTTGTCTGTGAAATAAGACGTACATTCGTGGAAAAAAAAGTAAACACCCCCTACTAACTTCTCAACAAATTATCGTAGAAGAATGTTACTGGTACCGAACGATTGGAAATAAAGCCTACCTTTAAATGATGTATATAAAATATGTTTAGGGGGCCATCTACATATTAAAACTAACCATAACTTTGTTTTTTTCAATAGCAGTACACAATTCTGACAGCATAAATGAACTCTACATCTTTCAGTTAGCCTATAAACAAATTTTTATGCAATTCGTGCCATAAGTTTCCGAGAAATTAATAATTTTAAAACGAACGTATTTTAAGGGCTGTATCCAAATTGAAGTTCCGAACTCGATTGTTAACCGAGAGCGCGGCCTTCTTGATCAAGGCACGTTTAAGCGTCAATGAAACCTGTTTGATTACCGGATAGCAGATTAAATTTCAAAAATTTACTCACTTCTATAATAGACGGCCCCTTAAACTATCATTTTGTCGTTTTTTAAGCATAATTTGAAAACCACTTGGTAGAAAAATGTGAAATTTTGGATTTCCATCAAGCAGGACTTAATAAATCTAAATCCATCAAAAAAATTGTATGTTGCAATTCATAATTTTTTCGAATATTAATTTCATAATTCATAATTCATATCATAAAATTATAAAAATTGCAAATTCAATGTATTTATGTTTGGGTATATTAGTATTATTGCTACACAAAAAATTAGCTCATTAGGAGCATAATTTCGGGAGATATAAATAAAAATATGAAAATGTAATTTAACATTAGAGGTACTAAATTTTGAATGCCTATAATTCAAAAACTTATTATTCGAATGACTTGAAATTTGGTTTCTAGGCATATTGCTAACCGAAGATTTGAAATATCTAGTTAGATTTGGGTACTGCCATTGAGAAAAATGAAGTTTGGATTCGTTTTAATATGTATATGGCCCCCTAAGCAAATTTTATTCACACCCTTTAAAAGTAGACTTTGTTTCCAATCGTCGGGTACCAGTAACTTTCGTCTACGATAATTTGTTGAGGAGTTAGTAGGGGATTTTTACTTTTTTTTTCCACGACTGTACAATCCACGATAAAATATACAAGGTTTTTCAAAATTCGACCATCAAGTGATAGAAAGCAGCAAGAAGATTAAAAATTATCATAGAATATAAGGTCGCAAACCACGTATTTAATAAAAAAAAAAGAAAAAAAACAAGGTGTTCCGTTCTAATTCAATTTGTGTTGACGGCAATAACTCTTAGAAAACTGCAGTATATTATAATAAAGCTTTAACTATACATTCTCACCTTTGTTGTAAATGTCATAATATCGAAAACAGTGCTAGAAGGTTCCATTATGCGCGCGCCAGCAGTATGTACTGAACGCTCCACATTTTGGATTGCTATTACCAGTTCATATGTTATCATCGTTGCTTGAGCACCCTATTTTTCCAGAACGTTTCGTAATGTTATAACATTTCGAACAAAATAAGGTACCTATCGTTGCCTTTTCGTTGTAATGTTTTGTTTTTTCTCAAAATTATTGCCATCAACTCAAGTTGAATTAGGATGAAACACGCTGTATTTGTGACTAAATACATTATGTGCAATCCCATGTTCTATGATAATTTTTCATCCACTTCATGCCTTCTACCACCCCTCTTAATTTGTCAGTCGAATTTCGGAACGCTCTGTATACTAAGAAAAAATTGCACGTAGAATTTTGGTTAAATATTCAATAACATTATCAGTAAGTCAAAGAAGGTAAAAAGTGAAATATCCGAAATTTAAAAAATAATTTCCATCTGATTAGGTGACTTTTTTTTTAAATAAATAACCTCGTCCCCTTCTAAACCTTGCCATGGATTTTACACCTTATGAGATATCTTGAATACGTTTTGACTGCTTTTGGGCTGATATCATTTACGTCTGTCTGTGTGTTTAAATTATGTAAGCGCTGTTGTAACGCAAGAAGTTTACATGGAATTCCAAGGAACTTCATATTTAGTTCACAGTTAGACAAACACTGATGGTTATTAGATTTTGGAGTATATCGCCCAAAATGTTGTGCTATTATATCGCTTTTTTGCCATTTGATCTATAACTGTATCTTGACATCTGTGTGGTTCAATTTCCCCAAGTATTCCCTGTAAATTCCCTGTAAGAGGCTCAAAAATATTATGCAGAATTAAGTTCGCTTTTGATCACTGAACAGAAAAGCAACCTTACCGTAGCAGTAGTGTTTTCATGTGTCCCAATTTAAGTTGGATGTCCTAATTTTCAGGGCTACAAGACCTCTCTGATGTACCTAACAGCAGGAAATTCCGATTTCTCATGATGCACAAATTCTTTAATTTTTTTTAGTATCATTCTATTCATTAATCTGCATCGAATGGAACTTAACCCTTTCAGGGGCAAGGACTTGTATTCATAAAATGTGGAAATAATTTACTGACACCAGTATTTGCAAGAAAATTTATTTGTAAACAAGTAAAAGCGTATTTTCGCATACTTAATAAAGGTGAAATTTTCATTATAAAATTCCGATGCCAATGTGGCAATTAGGGATTAAAATTATGTGATGCCGTGACGGCATCACCGCCCTTCAAGGGGTTATTACAATAAAACCTGTGGAGATAGAACCTACCTATCTATAACGGAAATGTTTATAGTTCCTTCAGAAGGAATAACGTACAGGTCAACCTGCCTAGACGGAAACCGTCTAAAACGAACAGTTTGGGGATTTTAGTAATCCTATTTTAACATGTTTTACTGTACTTAATTTAGTAAATCCTGATTTAATTGAACCTGTTTATAACGGAATTAGTTTTAAAAGTGAATATTTCATTGACTTTATGTTAGGAATACTTTACAAATTTACCCGATGAATTGGTAAGCCAAGCGATTCTGCTTTTATAAGTTTTACTCTGTGAGACTATTGTATTTTTGGCGTATAATAAATCCTACTCAGATGGAATCGCATGCCAGAGAAGATCCGTTTAACCCTTTGAGCTCTGGAGCGTAAATTTCTACAAAATTCGAAATATCACATTGGCACCAGTATCTTACAAAGAAAAAAAATCGGTTTGCGATATACCTGAAAAAATGCATTAAACATTTTTGAAATAAATTTGATCTAATATTCCGGTGCCAATGTGACATTTAGGAATTAAAATTAAGTGGTAGAAAATTCAACCATCAGAGCTCAAAGGGTTTTAAACTGGCTTTCATTATATAGTTTATAATTGCAGGTATTCCCATCATATGAATAATGACATTTTTACTTTAAAACAGAATTCCGTTATAAGGGGATTTCGTTATCATCGGGTTTACTGTATTTTTACATGCCGAATTAAAATCCACAGTCTCGCTTTTTTTCTCCCTATTCCGGTTTTCGTGACTCTCGAGTTAGCAACAGTGCACTGGAACCAAATATGCTGGAGCATTTGTAAATTAATTATTCCTTTTATACAAGTAATATTTAACAAAAGCATATATTGCATATGTAAGTTAACTCTTTCGAGGGCGGTGTCCTTAAAAAAGGATACTTAATTTTAACTCCAAAATTGACAAACGTCACCAAGAATACTTAATTAAAAATTTTCTTTTATAATGCACGTGAAAATAAGCAAGTTCATATTTTCTAGTAAATTAGTGTATAAATTCCGTAGTCAGCCCATTAATTCATCAGTTTATAAACAAAATGACTCCGCGCCGGAAAGGGTTAAAATGTGATGTTTTGGTACAATGCTGCTTATATCACGTACCCGAAGGTCTCTCATTGATCTTCGGTAAACATTTACAACGACAAACATGGCCAAACTCGATTCCCTTGGAAAAGAGATAAATTTTAAACTACATTTAAGTATTTTGTAGAATATTACAGAAGACGTACTAGGACTTTGGACAGAAATGCCATTTCAAAACTGCCTTGGGAGGGGGGGGGGTGTATGGTGAAAGGTAATTTCTTTTGTTGTCTATTGATACTCTCAAACTTCCACGTCGTTGACAGCGGTGTGTTATATGCAATCATTAAATTGGGATAATTGGATAAGCATTGGTAATGCACAGAACTTATCTAGCTTTTTTTTTTTTCTTTTAACCCCTCACATGTTGTTTCTTGGCTAACATTAAGTTTCCAATTAACAACAATGACAATAATAATATAATAATTATTTAAAATGAAAGTATTTTTTGCAGTTAAAAAAACATTTATCGCGAAGTTGCCACAAAATTACGATATGTTGCTGAGCTCATAAAGGCTTATAATTACATAGCTGTCAATATCTTACTCTTTAGTGTACCACAAAAATTTTACAGTAATTTTTATCTTTTTAAATCGCCGTAACCCGTTTATTAAATTAGGCAAAAATTCCGATTAAATTTTTGTGGTACAAGAAAGCGGAGAGTTGGCAGCTATGTAATTGTATTTTTTTTTTTACATATTCTCTTTCAAATTAATTAAAAATAAATAAAAACGTATTTTATACTCAGAAAGTAATGTCCATTTTTTCTTTATTTAATAAATGATTCAACATGTGCGTCTACATAACTTGTATCGCAAAATTGTCCTATAGGAATCCACGTTTTTTCAAATATATCTGTAAAAATGCCTAAAGAAACAAAAAATACCAAATCAAAGGCGGAGCTACTCAAATGACTAATTTGAAAGTTGAGAAACCCCACCCTAAATGCTGCCTTTTTCCTTAGCTTATGGTCTAGAATTGGAAACATTTTTGAGCTAAATTTTTTATTACGGTAATTAATTTCAGACCTTCGATGTCACCGTGTCTTTCATGCAGAGCCTTATCCTCTTCAGACCCGAGGTACACAAATGTGCACCTCTATTCTTTTCCTCATAAAAACTAAACTGTTTGATTTTGTTACATTTTGACTTTACTTTTAAGGGTAACTATCAGTTTTATTTTGCTCTATGCAGCCCATGTTACATTTTTCAAATCACACCTGCGCATTTGCTATTGAACCAATTTCTTAAAAAATTTTGGGGGGGATTGATGTAACTTATTTCTTTAACGTAGTTTAATTTTATAAATGAAATATATAGCCTATTTTTTTAATCTATTTAAAAAAAAAAATTTTCTTTGGTTCCAGTAGACATCACCAGATGGCATTAGATGTCCTGTACTATGAAGAAATCGAGTACGAAGCAATATATTTTATCATTTTTGTATATTTTCTTGTAAATTATTATCATTATATTTCTCGTAAATTTAATAAGTGATATATTTTGGACAATATTATATAAAATATCCTCCACTAAGACTTTTAATTTTTTCGTAATGCAATTTTATTCTTGGCATAACATGCCATAATGAGAATATTTCCCAAAAATACAGTAAACCTAGAGGCTTCCGTTTAGACCAGCTAGGAGAAGCGCTTTTTTCGACTAGAAAGACGACGATTGACCTGTTGACCTTCCTGTGAAAGGGATAGGAAAGGGACGGTGCATTTGTGGACATCTCTTCCTTCTATGAAATGAAATTTGTCCCTCCTTGAAAAGCGATCATTTTACTGGAGATTCAGATATTACGCAACTTTCACTGGTAAACCTCGTTTTGACAAGTTAAAACAACATTTACTCGGCTCTGATTTGTCTAAAAAATATATCCAGTATGTGTTCTTATAAAACACTAAATGTTTCATTCAATATATAACAAATATTATTCATTCATTGTATGCAAATAAACTAATGAACAGGCAACTTCAAATCTGAAAATTTCGGGAGTATTGATTACATGAGAAGTTTGGTAACATAATTGTTAGATACCGTTCATGAAAAAAAAAAAAAAAAAAAAAAAAATGCAGGAATTCTGCTTTTTCAGAATTTAGTGCCGCCCCCGATGAGAAAAAAAAAATCTTTCTTATATTTTTTTTTTTTCAAAGTAGCACTCATTTTAATTACTTTTTTTTCAGTTGTTATGAGAAAATGGCAACAAAAAGATATAGTAATCTACTATTTTCCTTTTTTTACAGAAATGGAGTACTTCAGTTGCCACCATTACAGAAATGTCATCAAAAACTACAAAAATATTAATATCTCAAAAATAAATTATGATGCTGTTTTCAAATAAATTGCAGTTACTTTTCTTCCCTATACGAAGTTGTAAAAATTGAAAATGTGCGATGTTTAGAATTAAAAAAAAAAAAAAAAAAAAAAAAAAAGTAGTACAGATTATCAGTATTGAACGGTACAATGATACATCTGCTTCGTTTTACGGCTGACTTATATATAACGTATCTTTGTTTTTTAGGGATGACATTTTAATTGTTGCCTGCAAGGAATAGAATATTGGAGGTTTAAAAAAAAAGGAGTTGCAAGAACATTTCCGATATCCTCGCTTGCGCACGGAATTATTATTATTATTTTGAACTAGTTCATTTTCTAACTTATAAAAATACACATAGAAATACGAGATTTTATAAGAAATGTGTCAGCAAAACGTGCGCTCAAGGCATTTTTCGGATATTTTTATTAGTTTTTATTAATTTAAAGTTCTCAAAAAAAAAAAAAATTCCTTTGCTGAACAACGCGAAAATTCTTGCCACATTTTCTGACTCATTTATAAACATTAACGCTAGATATTTGTAGGGATGATTATTGAAATGATTTGTAATTGGGCAGATTTTTCATTTTCCGATGAATGAATAACTGCATCTTTAGGTATAAGCGATTGTTGTCTCAGAGTGACAGTTTTTTTCTTTTCTTGCGCTTCTCTGTCACGACAAGAAATTCGGTTGACAGACTTGTCGGATTTTTTTTTTCCTTTACCAAAAAAGAAAATAGTACTTCAATTACGATTTGGAGGTTCGTTGTTTAAGTATAAAAGGGGGGAAGGGGGGCAAGTCCCCTCCCCTTATATTAGATAAATGGATTTTCATGCAGAATTATCCAATTTACTTTATTTTTTTTCTATGTTCATTCTGATAAAGAGCTTTCCTGAGTAGATTTGGAGATTCATTAGTTAAGTATAAAGGGAGGGGGGTGTTAGACACCCCTCTTAATTTAGCGATAAGGTTTTTTCATGCAGAATTATCTGATTTGCTCAAATTTGGTATACCGGTTTATTATGTTAAGGAGGTTCCCTGATTAGATTTGTAGGTTCATTGGTTAAGTATAACGGGGGGAAACGGGGGCTAATCCTCCTTCATTTATTTTTTGAGGGCATTATTCTTTGAAATAATAGTATAATATACAATTAGTGTGAATAACCTGTGAGCGCAATACCATCAGTTTAACTGGGCACTTTTATTTTTATTTTTAATATTTTAATCTTTTCTTTTTTTTTTTTTTAATCTTAATTCGGTACTGACAATAAAAGTAGTTCATATTTAAACTTCATTTGGCATTTCATAAAACTAAATTCAGCGCATTAATAATCTTTTCTTTTTAAAGTGCAGCTAAAACAAAATCCTTGTTCAAAGTTTAAACTTGGCATTGTGCTAAGCGCGCTTTGAAAGGACGTCGTGAAGTTGCAATGCCGACTTGGTCCATGCCGCCTTTTTCCAGATAGGTTTTTAATTAACTTTGTAAGACACGGGATGCTTATTGAAAGATCCCCTCAATGCAAACTAGTCGCGAATGCCATAGTAATTTATGCGATTAATTCAGTCTGTTTTTAACAATTTGGCTTTTATTGCTTTTATACTGCTACTGGGTATGTATTAAACAAATATATAATCCAAAGTTGTTATCTAGACTTTAAAAACCGATGGTACACAGAATACGCCACCCCTCGTTCTCGGCTAATTACTGATGATTTTTTTCGAAAATCATCATCAATTCTTTTATACTTCTGCTACGATAGGTACTTCCAGCGCTTCTGAATACCTTTTGCTGAATGCCCGCAAATCAAAATTTGTGTGTAACGGAAAAATCCGCTTTTCTCAAAAACTATGTGACCTAGGGTAATCGCTTATATTTTTCCTGCAAGGTTTAAATTAACGTCTACTACCTGTAATTTTTTAATAATTTTAGTTTCAGTAGATTTGGAAATAGATGGAAGGGGGCATATTTTTGCACTACTTTTCGACGATATCTCTGAAAATATAATACCTAAAATCAAAAGAAATGTATTTTTGAGTCCAGCTTTACGAAAGCATTCACACGATATACAAAGAAAAAAAATATTTTAAGTAACTTTATTAGCCCTCTACATTTTTCCTAAATATATTTGTGAATGTATGATAATCTGTAAATATGTGGGTCATAAGGTTTAAATTAACGTCTACTACCTGCAATTTTTTCATAATTTTAGTTTCAGTAGATTTGGAAATAGATGGAGGGGGCATATTTTTGCACCACTTTTTCGACGATATCTCTGAAAATATAATACCTAAAATCAAAAGAAATGTATTTTTGAGTCCAAAAATACATTTAAAATATAGTAAAAAAAAATATTTTTTTTTTTAAGCAAATTAATTAGCCCTCTACATTTTTCCTAAATATATTTGTGAATGTATAATAATCTGTAAATATGTGGGTCAATAGTCTTTATTACTTCCCCCAATTTGAACTCTCCACGTTCCGTAGTTTACGAGTAAAATGGCTGTGACAGACAAACAGACAGACACAGGAGTAATCTTAGAATGGTTCCGTTTTTACTTTTTAAGTATGGAACTCTAAAAATGAATTAAAAAATGTGTCAGAAATTAGCCAGTTTGAATTTGAGAACAGCATTAAGTAAATAAAATTTACATGGTAAAATTTAAATTGGTAAGTCGAAACAGGTATATTATGTAAATAAAATGTACACGCGAAAATATAGCATAAATTTTAAATTCTAAATACTTTTTTTTTCTTTTTAATTAGATTTTATTTACCATGCTTCCTTTTTTTTTTTTTTTTTTTTTTCAAAATTTGGTTTGGATTGCTAGGGTTCAACTAAACTGCATGAACGGAAATATTTCGCCCCAGAATTATCCCATAATTTGGCCTTTGGCTAGTTAAATGCATTAGCAATGTAACTGTAAATTTGTGGTAATAATAATTAACAGTTTCAAGGGCGGTGGCTGGAGTGACTAGTATCTAATTTTAATTCCAAATCAGACAAAGTGCACCAAGAATATTTTAATAAAACTTTGCTTTTGTAATGAAAGTGAAAAATAACAAGTTTTTACTTTCTAAGAAATTCGTTTGAATATTCTGGTGTCAGTCAATTATTTCATCATTTTACAAACAGAACTCTTCTGCCCCTAAAAGGTTTAAAAGATGTCAATATTGTTGAAATTCCGAATTTAAGTTCTTTAATTTAAAGCGTTACATAGCAAAACTATATTAAAGAAAATATTCGATTAAAAATAGTTTATTATTAGACATAAATAACACGGGAGTAATATTGTCTGATCCATATTTATAAATTGGGCCGAAATTGTGAACCCGGTCTCGAATGATAATCATCTTACTCCAGGCCCAACGCAAACTACTTACATTTCCTTAGTTTAGTTCACGCCGTGGGCCGGAAAAAACTGAATCTGAAGTTTGATGAAAATTCGTGCATTAATTCTTGCGATAGAGCTATTGCAGAAATCGTGAAAAATGCAACATAGCAGCACCACCTGTTGGGCGATTCACACCAAAATGTAAAGTGCATCAACTCATGTTAAGGATTAACCGAATCTGAGGTTTGATGGAAATCCGTGCTTTAGTTCTTGAGATAGAACTATTGCGGAAATTGCGAAAAATGCAGCATAGCAGCGCCACCTGTTGAACAAT
This sequence comes from Maratus speciosus, assembly GCA_963932465.1. NCBI lineage: Eukaryota > Metazoa > Arthropoda > Arachnida > Araneae > Salticidae > Maratus > Maratus speciosus. The sequence goes on from OZ010796.1 coordinate 36,648,016, forward strand.
TTGCACCAAAAATTAATCAACATCAATTTATATCATCGACTAACTGAATATAAATTTTTATTAAATTCCGTGCATTAGTTTGAGATAAAGCGGCCACAAGATTTGTGTCCCATACAGACAGACATTTTGTAAAAACATGTTTTTTGGAATGTTTGACCCCTAAAACGTGTAAATTCACCGAAAACCGGAATTCGAAAATTTTCACGAATCCAATACTTTTTTCTTGTAAAGATAGAAAAACATTGTTGAATTCAGGAGGGGGGGGGGGGGGCAATGGAATGTCCGGAAGATTTGAGATTTTGTATTTTCAATGTTCAAAAAGTGCAATCCCCCCCCCCGGATTTCTATAATGTCCCCTCCCAGAGCAATAGAAATCCCTCCCGGAGAAAAGTGTCTGAATTTAACACTGTAGAAGAAAGTAAAAAAAAAAAAAAAAAAAAAAAAAATCGCGAATCCAATATTCTTCCTATAAAGATAGATGAAAGTAAAAATTGACCAGAATCCAAAATTGACCAGCCCGATCCATGTATAAGATAAAGTATGTAGATAAAGATCAGTCGTGTCTCCTTTTCTTTCTGTGCTTTCGTCTATGTTTTTAATGTGGTGGATTTGACTTCGAACCGGGAGTGATACCTCGGAGGAAAGAGAAGGGACTATCTCGGGGAACATAAATGAAACGTCGGTGGCTCACATGGCTTGCCAGAAAATGAAAGTATTCGCGCCCGACCTGTGAAAGTCCGCGCCATCTATTGAGAAAATGCGTTTTTCGACCTTTGTGATGCATCCCTTTAAGTAACTGAATATCTTTGGCTTTCGGACAAATCCAATCAATGGCAGCATTGATTCTTATTTCCTCATAAAATAAATGTAATTTTTACACGACTGAAAAGAAGGGTTATGTGTTTCACGCGTATATGTGTATGTGGATTTCTTTAATACCCTCGAAACATTCCAACGGCTGGATGGATTTTAATGAATGAGGTCTCTATCGATTTGTCTTAATCTTCCGATGGTTATAGGATAGGTTTTAATTTTATAAATTCCAAATGGTGGCCGTAAAATACAAAATGGCGGTGGAGACGAAAAAAATTGTACGCACCCTATTGAGTGGCATATCATTGGATAGGTCTTTCAAAATGAAGACGATGTTTCATTGACCATTTTGCAGTCAGAAGCTCCGTTTAAATATTACACAACCTGTAAGTTGTGTACTTTGGATCTCTACCTTTACTGTAACTCTAACCTTCATAATAGACATCTATAGGCCTCATCAAAACAGTGTTTGTAAATAGGAACTAATAATTAAACACAACTTAAAAGTAATCAATGCAAGTAAATAAAAAAAAAAGGTAAGTATTATAAAAAATAGTTTCATATTGATGAGAAATAATTAATTAGTTCGCTTTTTACGCAGCCGGGTTTTTTGATTTTTTAAATTTAATATATTATTATCTGAGTTTGCAAAAGGCTTTCAAGACAGTGTGGCCAATAAAGATTTTAGAAATTCACAATTATTTAACTTAAGTACTTCACAATAAAAAATTGAGGATTTGCAGATCATTCGCTTGCTTATAGTCCTTAATTTTTTTTATTTCGTGAATTTAGGTTATTGATAATTAAATTTATATTTTAAGAAGGCTAGTCATTTTAGATCCCTGTTTGTGAACCTAAATGACCCGTCTCCTAAAGTACCCATTTCAGAAAAAGGGATTCTTCGGTGATCTAGGGTGTCTTTTTGTTTGTGCAAAAGCAATGAATGTGCATTTGTAGTGTTATTTTACCTTCAGGTCTGAAGAGGTTATAGTGATAATCAGATATATTATTGCAGGGATGAGAGCGCTCACACTTTAATAGTATAATTTGCTTTCTTAAATCTCAAAAATTCGGTCATTAAATAATATGAGAAATACCATTAAAATTTAGTGGTAGTAATCCGTCATTTGGGTCGGAGCGCTCTCATCCCTGATTATTGACATTTTTTCGACCCAGTCAAGATGCAGTGTGTGACGTGAGAATGCTCATTACCTAGTATCATTAAACAGGGCCTCCGAGAAAAATAGGAATGCTGTGTTTTATACGTGCGGTATTTAATGCTTGAAAATTTATTTTGTGATTGCATTTAATACATTTAAATTCGCTTTTTTATACGAACTGGAAACAATGGCATGATTATTTTATATTACTAAATAAATTTTTAATTTGATTTTTACATTAAAAATGAACATCTACCACAATAACGATGGGCGGAATTTACGCGTAAAGAACAATAAAGAGTGCGTTATAGAAGGTTTTTTTTAATAATAAATTAAGTAATAAACTTTTATGAAAGGCAAGATGTCGACGCGGAACTCTAAAACTCGCTAAAAACCACACCGACTAATGCTAAAATTTAAAAATCGTAGAGGGCAAAATTCAGTAGATTAGGCTAAATATCTGAAACCTAATTCCTTTTAAAAATTAAATAAAATGGCGCGGAATTCGAAACATCGTCGCATTAAAAATTGCTAAAATGAAAAAAAAAACAGTTCAGGAATAAATTTATTATATCAGGCTAAATGTTTGAAACCTAATTCCTTTTTGCGAATGCCAAGAAGTAGCCGTTGCTTCGCAGGACTCGAAAAAATGCTAAAAATGTCACAGAAAGTAGCATTACAATCGAATTAAAAATCGCCAAATTATAAAAAATCGCTGTGGTTAAAATTTACAAAAATGGATAAAACATTGTAATCGTAATTTTTCCTTCATGACAAAAATTCCACTAGGAACGCAAATATTACTAAAATTCGTAAAAAATTACATCGAATTTCTCATTAAAAAATCGCTAAATTTGGAAAATCGAAGTGTACAAAATTTGCCGTATTAGACTAAAAGTTTAAAACAAATTTCTTTTATCAATGTTAAAAAATTGCTATGGAACTGGAAAAAATGATGAAAATCGCCGTGAAAATAGCTAAATAATCAAAATTCGTAGGAGACAAAAATGACGTTGATCGGGAAAAATATTGTAATCTGTATTTTTCTCGAATGACAAAAAATCGACGTAAAACGGTAAAAATCTCCAAAAATCGCTAAAAGTCTCATGAAATATCGCATTTAAAATTTCAAAAATTCTAAAATTATAGAGAAGAATATCTACTACATTATGTGAAAAGTTTGAAACCGAATTCCTTCTATCAATGTCAAAAAATCGCCGCAAAATACGAAAAAACACTAAAAATCGCAAAAAATTCGCTAAAAGTTCGAAAGTCGTCGTACGAATTCCGAATAAACTTGAAGAAGAGAAGAACTTGAAAAGATAACAAAATTTACTATATTATTTTCAAAGAATGAAACCGTATTCCTTTCACTAATGTGTAAAATTTTCATAAACATTGCATAAAATATTAACCCTTAAATGCCGGGTGTTGCCTTTTGGCAACATACCCAATTTAGGCTTATAAATGCTATTAGAATAACATTGAAGCTATAATGCCTAATGTTGCCAATAAAATACATTCTGAAAATATTATTAAATCGATTTTCAACATTTAAATGGCAACACTTGTGATGTTTAAGAATAAAGATAGATTTTTTTTTTCAATTGTTGATACATTTTCTTTTTGTTTTGTTTGGAAGCTTGCGAAATACCCTATTTTGTTCTGCAGTGAGCAAGTAAAATTTATTTCTTATCATAGTTCTCAAAATTCTTGTGTGATTAATATTATAGAATTTTATCAAGGGAAATTAAGCACCAGTTAAGCTTTTCGTTTAATTTTTTCAATTAAGCACCAGTATTGCAGATTAGTAACAAACAAAATTTTGTACCTCTACATATCTTCATAATATAATCTTTTACATATCTCTTCAGAACACAGCCGGCAAACACACTCTCACACTTCTTTCCTTATTATTATAGATTATATCAAAATTCCAAGAAAGAAAATTTCAGATTATAATGTAAAAATAGAAATGTAACTTTCAGTATGCAATCAAAAATATCAAAAGTTAATTCCAGATTTGTGTTATAGAAAAATAATTTAATTTAAAGTAAAAAGAAAGAAAAAAAGGACAAGATGAAATTATAACAAGGTTTGTACGGGTACCCTTATTTTCCTGGTGAAATATCAGTATTACTTTATAAAAAAAATAAACCTAGTTCAAAAGCGCGAAATTTCGTCTTATTTAAGGAGAGATTTTCTATAAGAAAATACTAGGGTACCGAATAATTTCCGAATCTGGAAATTCTTGGATCAGTACGAACCCTGTATTATATTTCGATATCTTTTTTTTTTTTTTTATATAAATAATTAAAATATACATAAAATGAATGTTTGTTTTGGAATTACGAAAACATGCCAATGTTCGAAGCCAATCAATTGATTTTTGAGATGGCAAATTTCTTACTAACCCTTTCCTGCGCGGTGTCCTTAAAAAAGGACACCTGATTTTAATTCCAAAACTGACAAACGGCAGCAAGAATATTTAACTAAAATTTTCCTATTACAATTTACATGAAAATAATAGTGTTGGGTAACTCATACATGAAGCACCTCATTTGTCCCATACACCATGACACTTTGTCCCAATACCTCAAATTTCAGATTCGAGGTACCTCCGAAATTTTGTCATGTTTGCGTCTTTTTGTAGCGGCAAGACGCGAGAGCTGTTTCGTTTCAGGAGTATGAATGAATGTGTGTGTGTGTATCGTGTCGTCATTGTCTGTAGGTGAAAGAGTCGGAGTCCAACGGGGTTGCGGCCTGCGTTTGAAGTTTGAAAAAGCTTAAGCTATGGGAAAGGGTGAAAATGAAAGGAAAGTATGTAGCAAGATAGAAACTGAGACGGACTTGGGGAGGGATAAAGGGGGTTGATTCTGATGGGAAAGAAAGAAGAGAGCTATTTTTCTTCTCTTTCTTTAATATTATTGAATTCATACTTCCCAACATGTGCTTGTGCTGTGCTTGTCATTATATATATGTCATTTAGAATAGGAAAGGATTTGACATTGAGTCACTTAAAGAGTAGAAACGAAAACGGTTGCAACCAGCCATGAGTCATCATTTAAAAAAATGTCCCCTCTTTTTTATGTGGAAAGAGGCTCATTTAGAGGTCTTCATGGGTCGGAATTTTGAGGTCCAGGCCCGACCCGAACGAAAACTATCTCGGCTCGGCCCGGTGTAAAACATAAAAGTTCGGGCCGAGCCCCACCCTGCACGTTTATATTTTCACTGTTCATGACTCAGACCGTTCACGACTCTGGCAAATGAATATTTTATTTGTCGTTTCACTAAAAAATGTTTACATACATACATGAAATACAGAGGAACTTGTAAGCTAATGTTAAACCTATGGGAGTGTTCTTTTCAAATTTGCAAAAGTAAAGTTTTTAAGTTTTAGAGTTTTTTTTTTTTTTTTTTTTCTGCATAGGGTACCTGTGCTCGATAACTTTTATTACGCGAGAGAAGGGCGCAAAAACCTATGTCAAAAAAGGGTAGTTTTGGCCCTGGGTACACACTTTATTTTCAGCATGTTACGGTAAACTTTAATAGCGTTTGTAAGTTGCATGACAATCTGACTATATTTACGCAAGTTAGATCACGCAAAGACGGACAGAGAGAGACAGACAAAGCGAGTTCATAAACACTTTTAACTATATTGGAAAGTATTAAAAAAGCTCTGTTTTTTTTTTTTTAAATATGACAAAGAAATATTACAAAATGTCTAAAAGTATGCAGAAAGTATAATATCGAAAAGCTATATTCTTTAGTGTTCATAATTAGTATAGTATTATTTTAATTTTATTTTCTTCATCTGTTTTTTTTAAGTGTACGCCGTAGTGTTCAAAACGTTAAGCAACCAGAACCAGTGACTCTTTCTACTCTCAAAACCCAAATCTCCCAATGAGAGAAGAAAGGTTTTAGAATTATATTATTTAAATTTCATGTTATATGCAAGGAGATCTTGAATGGATCTAAGCACATGTTTTTACATGTAAATAACAATTTTCCTACAATAGCTTTTTAAAATTTTTAAAATTTCATTTATTTTCCGGGTATAAGTTTTCATATAATTTTTACGCGAAATCCGTCAATACGCTTGAGCATTTTATCAATTATTTCTATATAACTTTATTCTGAAGTAAAATGAAGGAAAGACAGTCAATTTAACCTCACACACACACACACACACACAAAAAAAAAAAAAAAAAAAAAAACTTTTAAAAGGCAAACTTAAATGATCAAAAAGCAAAATTATTATTATTTTGCTCCGAGAAAAATAATTTTGAATTGCGCAGAAAGATGCGGGGCCCCTCTGAACCTTAACAGAACGCGCGCCCTGGACAATCGCCCTGCGCCCATCTGCCCGATAGTTGCACCAGTCCTGAAGTTACAAGCCCCTCACAACCATCCAAACACGTGCTATTCTATGCCTCCCTTGGATACAAAATTTTAAAATTCTTATCGATAAAAAAATAAAAAAAATCTGCATTTCTTATTTCGCAATAAAAAATAAATAACTAAACATTTCTTATAAACCCGCTACGTCACAGCACGCAAGGAATCTTAAAAATGTTTTTATTTTTTTAAACTATAATTTTTATTAATTTTTTATTTATTTATTATTACCTTTTTTTTTTTTGGAGGAATTGCCCTAATCATTACTCTGTCGGAATAATAAATAAACGATCAAATCACAACTTCGTGTGAAAGCAAAGGTTGTCGAAAAAGACCAAAGTTTTCTTTTTCATTAGATATATTAATAATAATAAGCATTTTGTTTTTTGTAAATGGGATTTTTCAGATGAATAATAGCAAGCAAAAATATGCATTATAATTTGCAGCTTTTGTACATAACTTTTTAAAAAAATTACTAAAATTCCTCACTGAAGTTTTCCATTTCCAAAGCCCTGCTTCTTGTTCAGTATATGCTGAACAATTCAATTTTACATTCTTTGTAATCCAATTATTTTCAAAAGTAGTTTAAATTCTTTAAAAGTACGATGGTTCATTTCTACGGATTACTATTACTGGAAAAATAAAAAATAAAGTACTTCTGATAATCCGTTAAACAGCACGTTACTGCATTCATTCACTGTCCAGTTCTACTAATTCCATTTATGTTTTCTGAAAACTATATACTTTTGTATATCAACCTGACAGCAACACTAACGTACCCACTCCCCTAACGTCTGACTTCACATTGTCAGGACAGTGGGGAAGCGGAAAGTCAGTACTTCCATCCCAACTCAATTGTAGTTCCTGCGTTTTAACACCTCACTACCTCATTCAATTGAGGCATGACATTGTCATGACAAAAATGCTTCAGAGGTACCTCATACAAACGTCCGAAATTTCTCGTGTCCTACCCAACACTACTACTTGCATGTTCCGCATCAAAGATTTCCGAAATCCTCCCAAAATCGATCTGCGCATTGCTTCGCGCATTCTCTTGCTCTTCAAAGATTCCTTGCTAACATGGTACATTTTCATAGTGTCGCCATCTAGGGAGAAGATAATAAAATATAATCATGTTAATCTCAAAGAAGTTGGAAATAGATGTATTCCTTCTTCCATGGTTAATCTAATGCTTTTGACTAAAATAAATTATGTTTTATAAAATAAATGTAATATACAAGTAATTTATTTGAAAAAATCAAAATATATTTAATGGAATTTTGTTTCATGTACCATCAAATATTAATTAATTATATACGAGAATTGTTTTAACTTGTTGTATTAACATAATTTGTAAATTTTAATTTATATTTTTTTACATTTCTTATAGTATTCCAATTTATAATCAATAATAATAAAAAAAAAAGAACGCAAGAGAGATGTTATTGTATTCGAATAGTTTAAAAAATGATGGCTAAAAATACATTTTATTTTTTTAAATTTTCTTTTCTTGATAAGTATCAATTCAAAACCTTACTAAGAAATAATTGAGGTCTGCTACATCAAGTTTTTATTTTATTTTTTTCTACCAGTGTGATATAAGTCACCAAGCATAGCAATGCACTAAGATTAATAAATTAAAACTTTTTAATGCAGAAAATATACAAGAAATCATGACATGTTAAATTATGCAAAAAAAAAAAGAGAGAGAGAGAGAGAAAGTAAATAAATAAGTAAATGAATAAAACCAATAAATAAATAAATTGAAATAAAAGAAGAAGGACAAAGAGAGCTGTTATTGTATTCGATTCGTGATAGCTAAAAATACATTTTATTTTGTTTAACATCAATTCAAAATCTTACTAAGAAAATATAGATTTTAGAGAGGTCTCCTAGATCAGATTTTTATGGTTTTTACCAATCTGTTATACGTCATCGAGTATAGTTATGCACTAAGGTTAATCAATTAAAGTTTTTAATAATCAATGTATTATTGCATCTTTCTGCTTTAGTTTTGCATTTTCTTAACGTTCTCGTAAGCCAATAAATCTGACAATTTTTTCTCATAAAAGTGAAAACATATACAATCATACATATATTCATGTGTGAATATTTGAATACATATCAATATATGTACATAATAAATATGAATATATACATGTCTGTATAAATTTTATGCATGTGTGTGTTTCTAATATACTTGAAAATCGCATATGGTTTAGATATCTGCTGTCATCTACTCTAATTTTCATAAAATTCTTCAGATCACACTGCCATATCACTAATGTAGACAACATATACCAAAAAAAAAAAAAAAAGAAAAAGAAAAAAGTATAGTTTCCAGATTCTAAGGATGATCAAAAAAGTATACCTATGTTTCAGTTACGCATTATTACTAATAACTTGTATTTAAATTAAAATATTTTTGGTGTTATTTACATTCATTTTTGTGAAACTGTCATTTAATACACCCTTCCTATTCATTAGTTGATATGTTTATACTAAACATATATGCATGTAATGATTGGGTTTCTACAAAGTATATAGTATAAAACAAAAGTTCATTTATGTCTAAAAAACCCAAGTTTTTATCTAATATAGATTGTTTTTTTTGTTTTTTTTTTTCATATTTCATATCTCACTAGCTAGACATTGAAAACTGAAGAAAATTAATAACAAACTACTAAGCTAAAACATTAATTATATGTTTAAATAATAATATTTATTAATATGAATTATAAATTAATATGAAATAATAATGTTAATTAATATAAATTATATACATTTAAAAAATATATAATTTTATAATTATAATACATATATTATGATAATTACATATAATAATATTATAATAATTATATATAATAATTATATATAATAATATGTATATATTAATTAATTAATAATTAATATTAGTTATATATATTTAAATGAAAATATTAATTATACATATTTAAATAATTATTAGTTAATATCAATTATACATGTTTAAATATTTAAATATCAATATTAATTATATATTTAAATAGTGATAATAGTATAAGAAAAAGATATTATCATCATTATTTCAATAATTATTACTTGATATCAATTACGCATATTTAAATATTAATTAATTTGTTATATTTAAATATCAATGTTAATTATATATTTAAATAGTGATCATAATGTAAGAAAAAAAGAAAATCTTTAATTATGTTAGTGGAAGATTAACATAATTAAAGATTTTCTTTTTTATTCTTCCATTATTATCACTACTTAAATATATAATAATATTAAAATTTAAATACGTATAATTAATATTTTTAATTAAATATATATAATTAATATTTTTATGTTCCACTATTTTATAATTGCAAATGAACCAGTAATTAGCAAAATTAATACTAGTAAATTAATAGAGATTTTTTTATATATGAACGATAATACTTCACTTTAAAACATAAGAACTTTAAAAAATTGATTTTACTAATTTGATATCTATCTCTTACAACAGAGCGATATCACAATTAACATAAAAATATTTTAAATTTTATTTTAAGAAAATTTAACTAATAAAAAATAGAATTTAAAAATTTATTTGAATTACTTAAATTTATTTAAAATTAAATTTTATGTAATACAGATTTAAATTTAATGTGATAACTTAAATGTAATTAAAATTTAAATGTCTAATTGATAATAAAAAAATTACAAAGCAACTGATCTTTATATGTTAAAGATCAAAACAAAATACTAATTTGATATCTATCTATTAGAACAAGTCGGTATCACAACTAACATAAAAACATTTTAAATTTAATTTTAATAATTATTGCATTTTAATAAATGTCCATTTAATTATTTAAAAATTTATTTGAATTATTTAAATATATTTAAAATTAAATTTTATAACTTAACTGTCATTTAAATTTAAATGTCTAATTGACAATCTAAAAAAATACAAAACAACTTACCTTTATGTTAAAGATCAAAACGAAAATCTACAACAAATAGGACACAACTCACAACCTAACTATTACAAAGATTGTACTTTAACCACCGCGCTATGATGTTCAAACTTCTATTTCGCTTTCAACAAAGTCCCTCGTGTACCACAAAAATGTAAACAAAACATACGAAGCAGCAATAATGCGCGAGAAAATGCGCAGATCTGTTTTGGGAGGATTTCGAATCTTTGAGGCGGAATGTGCTAGTAACACTACTTTGATTAAACTTTTCGCTTCTGCAATTTTATTGGAATAGGATAGCAGTAGCATAGATGCTGTTATATTTGAAACTGATATGAATTATTACAGTAGCTGATGTTTCTAAAATATCTTTTTTTTTACTTTAAACGTTTATTGTATACTCATTCTGGGTTGAGTTTTTTTTTTTTTTTTTTTTTTTTTTTTTTTTTTTTTGTCGCATATTAAATTTAATGAAATTAATAATATTCCCTTGATTATGATATGATTATTGTGCAAAAGATGCTTCATCGAGAAAAAGCTTTAGCCCATGTCGTGGATGAAAGTTACAAATTGATGCCTGTGAAAAAAATACTTTCAATATGATTTTCCCGTAATTCATTAATATAAATAAATAATTCGTTAATAATAATTAATAATAATAATAGTTAATAATAAATTAGTAACTAGAAAAAGCCATGCTTTGTTTGGATTCGCGAAGCATTATTTAATAAGATAATCATTTGAAGTTATAAGTTTGTATTTTTTTACAGTATTTTTGCATCTTATAAGCAAAAACGTTATTTTATGTTTTGGCGCATTTTAATTTTAGAAATGTAAATTCAGCCAAATAACTAAGAATTACCTTTGATTTTTTTATTTATTATATAAGACTGGTATAAGTTACTTTCGAAGCAAAATTTTACAAAATATTTTTAAATTTTCAACTAAAAGCTCTTTTTTAAGATGTTTTTACATTTTCCAATAGCCCTGGTGTTTTCTCAAATGGTTTGAAATATGTATGTTTCCAATCTTTGTAATTCACATCAAATAATTTTCCATAGCAATCTTAGAATAAGATATTCGAAGAGAGCTTGAAGAAAGTTACTTCCTCAAAATCCTATTTTCTGGAAAAACATCTGAAATCTTCTCTAGTTGATACTAAGAATTATTAACTTATTATAATTATTGTTATTATTCAACCTCCGAATTCGAATAACACTTTATATAACGAATTTAACAATTAATTTTATTTGTTTACAATTCTTTTGTTGCCACTTTACAAAAAAAAAATCATAATATAATTCTTTTAAAATGCGTAAGTATCGTCTGCGTAAATGATTTCACATAGTAAGAATAAATTGTGTATTTGAATTCTTAACAATGAAAAATACTTTTATAATTGAATGTAAATAACTGAATTTTCACAAATTTCAATTCATTAAAAATATGCAATAATTTTCATAAAAAAAGTATTTTAAAAATTTCATAAAAGAAATCGTGATCAAAATAAAGTATTCTATTAAAATGTATATTATCCTCTCAAATAACATACATTTTTAATATAAAGAAAGTTTAATGTTCTTTTACGGTTTGAAGTTACAAATTATTGCAGTTACAAATTATTTATTTAATTAATCATGATTCTATCTATAATTACTAACTCCATGATTTATTTTTTCTTCTGAAAATATACGTGTTTCATTTTTTATTTGCAAAAATATGTCCGTAATGGAAAAACATGTAAAATAAATTAATTAAAATAATAATTTTTTAAGGTTATTCTGTAAAGAAAAAATAATATTATGCAAATCTACAGATCATAATTTATTTTTGTGTTTAATTTCAAGTCAAAATACTGAATAGTTTTTTGTAAAGTGTACGACAAAATGTAATTTGTGTAGCCTAGTAGAGGATTCCCTTCGCTCATCCTAATAACATAGCTGCCAACTTGTACGGATTTTTGCTACCACTAAAATATAACAGAAATTTCTGCCTTATTAAATTACCAATATTCATTGCAATTCGGCGATTGAATGAGGCAAATTTTCCATTAAATTTTAGTGGTAGGAAAAATCCGTACAAGTTGGCAGCTATGTAATAATAATAGTAATAACAGTAATAGTAATAAAAGTAATAGTAATAATAGTAATTAGTAATAATAATAGTTCGTAATAATAATTTGTTATATATTAAAGAATCTATTAAACCACTTTTCAGAAACTAAAAGCTAAATACATTAACAAGTTCATTTTATTTATTTATATTTTTTTGCCCCTGTTTGATTAAGTATCAGGACACTGGCGTCTAACCATACACGTTTGAAGAAAAAGTAGCAGTGAAAGAAATTTAATTTTCCACAGTTCGGCAAATCCATAGCTGCCAACTTTTACGTTTTTTTATGCTAGCACTAAAATTTAACAGAGATTTCGCCTTGTTTAATCATGAACAGGTGCTGAAGAGATGAGTAGCATTGAGGGGTTTCCTAGCTGGGGTCAGCTTAACACCCAGTCTATAAATGAATTGTCTTATGTTTGTGTGAGTCATTGGGATAAGTATAATTGTAGTTTAAAACTACTTAAAAGAAAAATTACGAAAGTTAAAGGGAAAAATAAAGGTGAAAAATAATGATATATTAAAGTAAAAAATTAAGTTATAACTTAATTCAAGTAATTTAAATGATAAAAATCTTAATAAATGGTATAGCTGTAGTTGTAAAACAACTATATAAAAAGAAAAAGATGAAAAAAAGATAAAAGTTAGCACTGTTCAGAATGACTCTCTCCAAGTTTGGGCAGGAAAGACTGTAAAGGAGGCAGCAAAAGCCACATTAACAAAAAAGGCACTAATCAGGGCGTTACATCCCCCCCCCCCCTATATATTTCAAAATAGAGGAGATATAATCTTTTTTTTATATAAAAAGATATATAAAGGTTTTATATATATGAAAAAGTAGACATTTAGCAATCTTAGTGCGGTGAACCCAGGGATCACTGGGTGTCCATAATAATGGAGAATCTGCGGCGTTTAAGGTGCTGGGGCTGGAAGGCGTCATAATCCGGTAGCTCCGCTACTATTTCAATGGGAAGATCATAAATTTTGCTGTAGAAGTTTTCAGCAAGATCATTGATGCGCCTACGTAAGGTGATGGTATTGAGATCCTTGCGGACTGTGGTATTGCGTAAGTAACGAGAAGCGTTACGTACTGTACGCAGGTGCCTGTTATGCAGACGACTTAGTTTGTCCATTGAAGAGGTGCAGGTGAAGCCCCGGACCGGACAAGCCTGAGTTATAATTGGGAGGATACAGGAATTATAAGGGATAACTTTATTATGAACTGAGAGGGTTTCGCTATTAAGAAGAGGTTCAAGTGAGTTGAAAGCTCCAGCGACGTCCCCCCAAATAGAACGAATGTGCTTGCTCGAAGTTAGTCGGCGGTCAAGAATTATCCCTAGATATTTAGCATCGTCTGTCAAGGGATGACAGTGTTATTAATTATTATTCTGTTAGGGTATGTTAGTTTGCGAGAGAAGTATACTGCTGAATTTTAATTTTCATTTATTATTACACGCCATAACATACACCAGTTCAGGAAACCGTCAATGTGAGTCTGCAGGACCATGTAAAGACGGGTAGTGAGCTGAGAAGTAAATGCAGGTGTTGACCGCATAAAGAGCGAGATATATGCGCAGTGAGCATGGGATGTCGTTGAAGAAGATGTTAAACAGTATTGGGCCCAACATGCGCTCCTGAAGGATGCCCGCTAAGATGAAAAGAATAATAGATAGAATGCTGTTCATCCCAGACTTAAACATTTAATATTCTCGTACCTTTGCGACGCATATTTCGCGTCCGCATAAACAACATTCTGTTTCTTCATGAGATTTCGAGGATGTAATAAGACATTATTTACTATAAAATTTTAGTGGTAAGAAGAATTTACATTTGGCTCGATCAGTGTACCAGGGGCCATGCCCTTAATATATAGATTTGGCCTGACTGATGTACTACGGGCAAGGCCTGTGACAATCAGTTTTGACCCGAATACAAGACGACGTGTCTCACACGTAGTTGTAGGTTAAGGGGTTAAATAGAATCGCCATGAAGAAAAGTACATCAAAACGTTTTTCGAAAGTCACATCAAAACACCAGTAATAAAACAGCTAAAGTTGTAATAACTGAACTTTGATCTTGAAAATAAAGTTCCATGAATTCGGTTCATAGTATGGTACGTTTACATAATTAAACACGAAAGTGTCAATATTCGAAACTTAAAAAGAAAAATAATAATAACTTTGTAGAGATTTATTAACTTTTATAATTCCCTAACTACTTTTGAACAACCTTGTATAACTGTCAATAATGTATTATTTATAGCAATTTCTCATTTTAAAAAAATTGGGAATTTTCGAGTCAGCAAAAGAAGGTAGATTAATTATTATTATTATCTTTATTATTTATTTTTTCTTGGCAATTCTAATAGATTTTTTTTTATATATTGCCCGCTAAAATATTAAAAAAAATTTATTTAAAAAATGCATTCAAATAGGTATGCATTCAAAATAAAGCTTTGAAAATTATTAAAAGCGATACTTTAGTATTAGTCGCATGTCAAGAGTTATTGGCCGAAGAAATCATATAAGACTTTGCTACTTACAGCAGTCTTTTTGATTCTGATCATTTCAGTAGTTTAAACGCGTAGTTCGATTACATGAACGTTCAGTTTGTGTTTTATTTATATTATTTTATTTATTCATCGATGAAGGTTTTAAAAAAATCATTGAAATCATTCCGGATCAATAATAGTACCAATGGGGACATTCTTAAATTATTAATTTGTATATATAAGTTTGATTACGTGGTAGCCTGATTCCTGCTTAACACGTTCACGCCGGCGCGGTGGGTCACACTCGACTGTCTCAGAGTTGTCAAGTCTCCGGCTTTTTGCACACCACTGTTATTTTAGAGAAAATGTTGTTCTTTTTAAATCGCCCAATTGTTCTAATTAAATAAAACCCCATTTTCTGTATTAAAATACTGGTATCCAAAAAGCCGGAGACTTGGCATCTTGGAGACAGTCGAGTGTGACCCACCGCCCCGGCGTGAACGTGTTAATACCCCCATTTCCGATCTGTGATTAAATTACGCTAATGATTAAATCAGATGTGGCAGACCTGATATTAGCCATAATTTGAATCGGAACAAAAGTGTTTTTTAATTACTTTTAATGCAAAATTGCTAATTTAGTAATTAATATATGGGTGCATTTTTTAAAATTATTATTATTATAACAGATAACGCACTTAGAAATAATCTTTGTTTTTTACAATATTTGACATTATGCGAAGAGTATATAAAAATACTTTTTTCTAAGAATTTTCACATTTTTTATTGATGTGTGCTGTCGATATAAATCATTAGCGCCCAGTGCTTCATTTGAAATGCATAAAAGTAGCAAAATAGTGGAAAGTTATTCAATGAGTATATACTCTCATAGATTTTTTTTTTTTTTTGCTTCATATTTTGACTATCATTTTTTTATGGTGTATCATTAGCGCCCAGTGCTTCATTAAAATGCATAAAAATAGGAAAATAGTAGAAAGTTATTCAATGAGTATGTATTCTTATAGATTTTTTTTTTACTTCAAATTTTGGAAATAATTTTTTTTATCGTGTACCCTTTTTTTAGGGGTGGGGGAAGGTAATTTCTATGGGAATTACTTTGATTTTATAATTTTAAGTTGTGTTATGTTCTAAGTCTCTCATGTTAGTGAATTTGTATGCTACTACTTATGTATTACCTTAAAGAAAATATTAAAAAAAGAACAGTAAATACAATTTGAAAAAAAATCTCTCAATCAGAAAATCGAAACGATTTTATTATTTTTGTTAGATTGAAAGTTGGTAAAACATACTTTTTTTCTCTCTTTTCTTTTTATAGATTCTTATTTTATACTAAACATTTAGTTTTATAAAAGGCAAAATACGATGTTTAGGAATGTCTTCTTGAAAAGAGTGAACAACTAGAAAACAGGAATTCTGCTTTTTCAGAATTTAGTGTCGCTGCCGATGAAAAAAATATGTGGATATAAATATAGATAGTACAAAACATATTTCAGTTTTAATATTTAAAGCACGCGCTTTTATTTTATATAAAATGACGTCATTCGCATCCGCTGAAGAATTCCACATTTACGATCCAGTCTTAAACAACATCTACAGTAAAGTATTATATGATGTCACTATTGCTGAATAATGCACAAATCCAATAAAAGAGATGTCGTTATTCAAGAAACTCAACAAAAAAATCAGCTATCTAATGTTTCATATGCCTTCATGTGTTTGTGATATTAATATAGATACTTAAAATTAAATGTAGTTTAAAATAATTTCATGTTTTATCAGAAATCATTCATTTATATTTTTTTCAAAATAGCACGTATTTTAATTACCTTTTTTCCGTTGTTATGAGAAAATGGCAACAAAAATGATATAATTACTATTTTCCAACTATTTTTCCTTTACTTTCTACAGAAATGGAGTACTTGGATTGCTAAAATTAAACAAATAGCTCTAAAAACAAAAGAAAATTAATATCTCAAAAATAAATTGAGATGCAGTTTTCAAACAGATTGCATTTAAAAGTACTTCCCCCCCCCCCCAATACGACAGTATAAAAATTGAAAACATGCGACGATTAGAAGTTTAAAAAATTGCAGTAGAGTATTTACTTTTAAAATGATACATCTTCTTCGTTTTACCGCTGACTTATACAACGGAATGTTATTTTTTTTATCATTTATTCTTTAATTGCTGGGAGAAAGAAATAGCATATTGGGGGCTAACAATATGATCTAAATAAAAAAATTGTGTTGCAAGTGTCCTCATTTTCAGAGGCTCAAAGACTTGTTGCACGTAACCACCTAAAATCTCGTTTTTGTATGATACACAAAATAGTTTCATTTTATTTTGCTACCATCATTTTCATTAGTGTGCATCGGGAGGAACTTGATACAAGAAAACATGTGAAGGCAGAACCTAACGGAAAATGTTCATAGACCTTTCCATAGAAATAACTTTACAAGTCGCCCTGCCTAGGCGGAAACCGTGTAAATGATCTTATTTTAACAGTTTTTGCCGTACTTAATCTAATAAATCATGGCTAAATGTAAATCATGGCTGTTTATAACAAAATGCCGTTTTTAAAAGTAAATATTTCATCCTCTTTAAGATAGGAAAACTATAAAATTTTTCCTGCTGAATTGGAATTTCATTACAGTCCCTCCTTATCCCGCTTTTGCAGTATTTACTGTATTAGATTTTCGTGTTTATATAGCATAATAAAATCTGCTAAGACGGAAACTCGTGAGAGAGTAAATGAAATTCGTTTTAAACTGGCTCATGCTATAGTGCGTATTGTAGATATTCCCACTGCAGGGACAAAGACAATTTCACATTTTACTTGGGTTACCGTTATAGATAGATTTCATTTTCATAGGGTTTATGTCCCGATGTCGAAGCCACTGTGCTGCTTTTTTTACCACAGTATTCCGTCTTTCGTGACACTGGAGCTGGCAACAATGTGAGGAAACAAATTTGTGAAGTAATATTTAGTAAAATATATACAATAAATCTTTATGTACGTTTACTAAATCATACTTCTCGTATCCGAAGGTAATGGATCTTCGGTATAGTATTTTCAGTCTAAAAAATCTATCTGGCAAGTCTACATTTCGCCTCAGACATCAGAGGAACAAAGAGCATTTGTTCCTTCTGTAACTTGTTATTATTTCTTTGAATAACTTGTCAGAAAGATGACTCTTTCAGATACAATACATACAAGAGTTAAGGAAATGAAATTTATATATAACAGTATTATATTTATATTTAAATAAAAAAAGAAATCTGATTGTGAATGGATCTATACATACTAAATTATAAACTATACAGCTAACATTATATGAGTTTCCCATTCTCTAAAAAATTGATACAGTTTTAGTTTATGTGTTGTTTGTAAAATATTATGTAAATAATACACATAATAGTCTATAATTTTAAAATAATTAATTTTATGAACAAATATTATATAAAATAATAAAATTACATTCATAAAAATAAATATTAAATTACACATTACTACTAAAAATATTTCAAAAATAATAATAAACATATTTATATGACTGATAAAACTGAAGTTTGAAGAGGTGTATGTTTAAAGTCATTTAGTCACGGGTCAAATTTATTTAAATAAATTGTAAAGGAAGTGACTAATTTTTGTCTGAATATTTTTTAATGTAATATTGTTTTCGAGCAAAAAACGTTTTTTACAGCAATTAAAAATAGGCATTAACTATGTTTAATTCTTCTATCTATTACAATGATTTAAAAACTACACTGATATATAACAAAAATTAAGGTTAAGAAACACTGAAAGGCATTTATGAAACTTATCTTTGAATAAAAATAGCTTTCCTCTTTTGTTTACAAGTTCTATTGGCAGATTTAAAATACACTCAGATTGTTTTATTTCTTTAAAATTTATCCTGTTTATTAATGGTCTTGTGTATCAATATACATATAATCTTGGGGGGGGGGGGCATGATAAACGATAAAAATACAATTTTAAAGTGTTGTAAAAAAATTATTATTATATCTGTTATTTGAATCAAAATACAAAATACTCTTGGCAAATTTATTTTTAAAAATTGGAAAGGAAGTGACTAATTTTAGTCTGAATGTTTTTTAATACAACATATTTTGCGCAAAAGAGAAAAAAAAAAGCTTTATACAAAATTAACAGTTATATCAAAACCGCCCATAAAAAGTAATATTTGGCTATTTATCGCTACTATTATTCGCCACCATTATGGTCTATGGAGCTGTCTGTTCTTCTATTTGATCTTCTTTGGTTAACCCTTTCCGGCGCAGAGTAAGTCTGTTTGAAAAATGATGAAATGATGGACAGACAATAGAATTTAAAAACGAATTTATTAGAAATTAAAAACTTTCTTATTTTCCAGTGCTTTATAAAAGGAAAATTTTAATTAAATATTCTTGGTGCCGTTTGTCAGTTTTGGAATTTAAATTAGGGGTGGTCCATAAATGATGTCACACTCTTTTTCAATATTTTTGACCATCGCCCCCTCCCCCTTTGTCACAAAGTGTCACACTTAATCTTACCTCTCCCTCCTCTTGTCGTATGTCACGCTATATTACATAAACATATACTTGCAGTTCAGAAACAAAGCACTGCGTTATAGATTACATTAAAATTTTATTTTTCAACTTTAACTATGTGTTTTAATGACATTTGTGAGTATAACTATAAAAATGATTAGTGTACTTATTTTGTATGAAATAAGATTAAGGTTTACGACAAAAAACGTAATTAATATACAATAGTCATAAAATATTAATATGACAGAGCAATTGAAAACAGTAGTATTTTGGAATTTGAAACAGAATTTAATATATTTGGCTTTAAATCTTATCCTTACTTTATGAATACAAAATACTTTAATTTTAAAATAACTTCAAAATTTAATCTGCTGATTTTTAATGCTTTTATTTTAATCAAAATGTGTGATGTCACATTTCTTCTTAACTCCCTCCCAGCCCCTTGCCACAATTTCCCGAACTCCTTCCCCCCTCCAAGCATGACATCATTTGTGGACGGCCCCTTAGGTGCCCTTTTTGTGGACACCGCCCGTAAAGGGTTAAGCTTTGTTCTGAAATTTCATTCAGCAATACTACATATATTGCTATATTTGGAATAATATAGTGTGATGAGTTAAACACTCCACAAAAGTATATTTTTTATTTAAAAACTTTTGTTATATAACTATTCTGGGTTCAGTTTTTTTTTCGCGCACGTTTATATTGAATTTAAAGAAGTTTAACCCTTAAATGTGCGATTTTTTATTTTGCTTCGAAAAAATTATATATGATTCTCTGAAAGGTTTATTAAACAGGAAAAATAATGAAAAAAAAATTAGAGATATAATTTCATATAATACGTCAATCTTTCCTTCTGTTGTATATCTGCAATACAAGTAAAAACTACTGTCGTGTGGCTGTTTTACGCTAAAATAATGCAGATTAGTAAATACTTAAATAAGTATGTCTCCAAATACCTTATTTTATATAATTATTTATTTATTTTATAAAACTTAACTTTTAACCCTTTAATTCCCATAATAGAATACGTTCTAGAAATTAAGTAGTTCAGAGAATCTGACTTTACACCACAAAGTTTCAATGGTTAATTTCACTTTATTTAAATACGGAATGTCTGTTTGTTTTTTGTTTTTTTTTAATCAGAGCAAATATTGCTATTTTAATTTTCTGGTGTGAATTAGGTATATGCGAATAAAAAAAATCTGTTAAGTTTAAAACAATGTTGTTCCCATATATAAAAAGCTGCGCACTAAAGGGTTAAGATACTTCCTTGCTTATGATATGTTTATTATGCAAAAGATGCTTCATCGAGAAAAAGCTTTAGCCTATGTAGTGGATGAAAATTGCAAATTAATATCTAAAATTATTTTGAATGTGATTTTGCCGTAATTCGTTAACGCTATTCCATATTTAAGAATCCATTTCATCACATTTCAGAATTTAAAAGCTAAATAGATTAACAAGTTCATTTTCTTTATTTATATTTTTTTTCCTATTTGATTAAGTATCAGGACATTGGCGCTTTACCATACACGATTGAAGAAGAAGTAGCAGTGAAATAAATTTAATTAAAAAATCAATACTTCTTTATTGTGGTGTAAAAGCTTGTTGTCGAAATCATGTCATTAAATAGAATCGCCATGAGGAAGAGTACATCTAAATGTTTCTCCGAAAGTCGTTTCAAAACGCCTCTAATAAAACAGTTTAACCCTTTCATGGGCGGTGGTATGTTTATGTGACGACTTAATTTTTATTCCGAAATACCGCAATAACACCATAGTTTTGGGTATAAAATTCTCCATTTATTATTTATGTGAAATATAGCTTTTTCATATTTGCAAATAATTTTGTTCGTAAATTCCAATGCCACTCATTCATTTCAACATTTTAGCACTGAAAGTGCTTTGCACCTGAAAGGAAACCCTTTCGAGGGCAGTGTTCTTAAAAAAGGACACATAATTTTAATTACAAAACTAACAAACAACACCAAGAATATTTAATTAAATTTTTCCTTTTATAATGTACCTGAAAATAAGGAAGTTCGTTGTTTCTAATAACTTCGTTTATAAATTCTGGTGTCAGTCAATTATTTCATCAGTTCATAACCAGAATTACCCCGCGTCGGAAAGGGTTAAGTCGCAATAATTGAACTTTGATCTTCCAAATAACACGTTCACGCCGGCGTGCATCATCGGTGGGCCAAGCTTGAATGCCCCATCGGGCGGCATGCATCACCGGTGGGTCACACTCCACTGTTAAATAGAAGGCGTGCACTACAGGTGTGTCACACTCGACTATGCCATAGACGGCGTGCACTACAGCTGGGTCACACTTGAATATTCAAAAATTCAGTAGTAAGAACAATTCAATATTATAAACCTTATACATTCACGACGGGAAACGAGAATTCTCGTTTTCATTCAAAAGATATCATTGACTAAGGGCGTGGCTTCTACCTTACAGAAAATGCATTTATATCATGTTGTTCATATTTCTTTAAATTTTAAGACATTTTATATTAAATTCGTACATATGCAGTCAATAAAATCATGTCTCTAAGTAATTTGCTTACTCCTTATGAACTCTCAGACATTCACAATAAACTCTGCTTCGAATTCAATTTAATGAATATGAAATGGGCGTGTCATTACATACAGTGTTTGAATAATCGAAAGTACCTCGCCGCTAGATGAAGCAAAACATGAATTCGAGCGCCGCCTCACAGCGAAAAACATAAATATAGGCGCCGGCGTGAACGTGTTAAAGTTCTATGATTTCGGTTCAACCATGTGAGTTTACATAATTAAACGCGAAAGTGTCAAAATTCTAAACTTAAACAGTAACTTTGCAGAAAGTTATTAACTTTTATAATGACCTAATTATATCGAAACAGCACCGAAAACTGGCGATATGAAGCAATTAAAATAATAAAACTTTGTAAAAAATCACCATAAAATAAAAACAAAACATAGGACGCGTTTCGAGCTAAAAATACAACAGCTCGTCATCAGCTACAATAACAAGTGTCCTAAAGCGGACAAGGTCAAAAATGAACTAAAAGTTAGAGAATGTTTCAAAGAATGCGACAGATGGCGCTAGCTGAAAGGGGGACATGCAGAAGAGAAAAGTGTTGCCAAAAAGATAGAAGAGAAATTGATAGGGAAAAATGGAGATAAAAGAAATAAACAAAATTAAAATAAAATAAAAGAAGTAAATTAAAATATATAAATAATAATAATAAATAAAGAAATATAAAAGAATTAAAAAAAACTTTTTTTTCAACAAAATAAAAAGAAAGGGAACAAGAGAAGAGGGAAAAGACTTACAAAAATAATTTCCACGCTGGCGATAGGAAAGGAGATGATGGGAGATCATTGACAAGATTAGCACAATTTTTAGAAATAAAATATGCTTCATGAAAATCCAAGTGAGAGGGAGAGGCAGGGGAAGAAGCAATTTTGACCATGGAGAAATTGAAACAATGACTGGAAGACCAACAGTGAGAAGCAATCAAAGATTTAGAGATTTCTTTATTTGTAATATTCCTCTGATGCTCGCCTAATCTGAATTTTAAAGCTCTCTTTGTTTGACCAATATAATCTAAATTGCAAGAGCAAGGAATAAAATAAACACACCACCGGTTCTCAGTAGGAATAGGATCTTTTAGAGAAGAGAATTTAATTTTATTCATAGGTTTAAACATAACTTTAAAATGAAAACGATAAAGGATTTTAGCAATTTTAAATCAGAGAAGAGAATAAAAGGGTAGAACTATTATAGAGTTAAAATTAGGAGGATTATTTGAATCAGAAAAAGGACGTTTAGGCTTATTAAATTTATTCAAAGCTTTATCAATCAAAGAAGGATTATAAACACAAGCAAGGGCAAGAGATTTGAGATAATTAATTTCATTATTCAGAGCAGAAGAGTCAGAACAAATGCGTAACGCCCTAAAAACAAAAGTATAAAAGGACGCCACTTTTTTTGAGGAGGATGATTTGAAAGAGCATGAGGAAGAAGAGATACAGCGAAAGGTTTCCTATAAACTTAGGTAGAGAACCGATCTGTTTGTTTCGAAACCAAGAAGTCAAGGAAAGGAAGAGAATTGTTCTCTTCGACTTCGAGAGTAAATTGAATACAAGGATCAACAGAATTAACAAGAGAAAGGAGATTAGAAAGATCCAGGTCAGAGAGAATTAAAATGAAAGTATCATCAACATACCTAAACCAGAAAGAAAATTTATATAAACTGAAGAGTTTTTCTTCAACAAAATGCATATAAATATCACATAAAAGAGGAGACAGTGGATTACCCATGGCCGTACCCTCAATTTGAGAATAGAAAGAATTATTAAACTGGAAAGCAGTTTGCCTGACACAAATACTAACTAAATGCAGGATTTTATCAATCTCAATGAAAGAGTAATGAAATACGCGCAGCCTTCTTTCCAAACAATCAATTGCCCCTTGAACAGGCACGTTAGTGAAAAGGGATTTAACATCTAAGGAAACCATTATATAATTGCAAGGAGAAAGGCGTTTAATTTTATCAACAAAGTCAAAAGAGTTTTTCACGGTGTGAAAGTTACTGGAAGATAAAGGAGCGAGTAACTTAGAAAGGAACTTGGCAAGTTTATAAGAAGCAGTATCAATATTGGAAACGATAGGGCGAAAGGAAAGAGTAGGTTTATGGACCATAGAAACGAGCACAATTAGCAATAGAAGGGGTGACCAAACGTTTTGTGTTATGATTAAGAAAGATATAATTTTTAATGACATGCTTGATATCAGATAAATGCTTAGTAGAAGGGTGCTTCTTTAATTTGGAATATGGACCATATTCCAATAAATCTTTAAAAAAGTCTAATCTTTCTTCTTCTCAGAAATCTGCTCTCAGTGAACTTAATTCCTTTCCTAACCTTCTTATTACTAAGGCTGATAAAGGCGGTCAAACAGTTCTCCCCAATAAATCTGATTATATTTCCCACGTTGAATCTATGTTAAACTCTGGTCCATATTCCAAATTAAAGAAGGATCCTTCTACTAAGCATTTATCTGATATTAAGCATGTCATTAAAAATACTATCTTTCTTAATGATATCACCAAATGTTTGGTCACCCCTTCTATCGCTAATTGTGCTCGTTACTACGCTCTTCCTAAGGTCCATAAACCTACGCTTTCCTTTCGCCCTATCGTTTCCAATATTGGTACTGCTTCTTATAAACTTGCCAAGTTCCTTTTTAAGTTACTCGCTCCTTTATCTTCCACTAACTTTCACACCATAAAAAACTCTTTTGACTTTGTTGATAAAATTAAACGCCTTTCTCCTTGCAATTATATAATGATTTCCTTAGATGTTAAATCCCTTTCCACTAACGTGCCTGTTCAAGGGGCAATTGATTGTTTGGAAAGAAGGCTGCGCAAATTTCATTACTCTTCCATTGAGATTGATGAAATCCTGCATTTAGTTAGTATTTGTGCCAGACAAACTGCTTTCCAGTTTAATAATTCTTTCAATTCTCAAACTGAGGGTTTGGCCATGGGTAATCCACTGTCTCCTCTTTTATGTGATATTTATATGCATTTTGTTGAAGAAAAACTCTTCAGTTTACATAAAATTCCTTTCTGGTTTAAGTATGTTAATGATACTTTCATTTTAATTCCCTCTGACCTGGATTTTTCTAATCTCCTTTCTTTTGTTAATTCTGTTGATCCTTGTATTCAATTTACTCTCGAAGTCGAAGAGAACAATTCTCTTCCTTTCCTTGACTTCTTGGTTTCGAAACACCCAGATCGGTTCTCTACCTCCGTTTATAGAAAACCTTTCGCTGTATCTCATCCTCCTCATACTCTTTCAAATCATCCTCCTCAAAAAAAAGTGGCGTCCTTTTATACTTTTGTTTTTAGGGCGTTACGCATTTGTTCTGACTATTCTGCTCTGAATAATGAAATTAATTATCTCAAATCTCTTGCCCTTGCTTGTGGTTATAATCCCTCTTTGATTGATAAAGCTTTGTATAAATTTAATAAGTCTAAACGTCCTTTTTCTGATTCAAATAATCCTCCTAATTTCAACTCTATAATAGTTCTGCCCTTTTATTCTCTTCTCTGTTTTAAAATTGCTAAAATCCTTTATCGTTTTAATTTTAAAGTTATCTTTAAACCTTTGAATGAAATTAAATTCTCTTCTCTAAAAGATCCTATACCTACTGAGAACCGGTGGGGTGTTTATTTTATTCCTTGCTCTTGTAATTTAGGTTATATTGTTCAAACAAAGAGAGCTTTAAAATTCAGATTAGGCGAGCATCAGAGGTATATTGCAAATCAAGAAATGTCTAAATCTTCGATTGCTTCTCACTGTTGGTCTTCCAGTCATTGTTTCAATAATGATCTCCCATCATCTCCTTTCCTATCTCCAGCGTGGAAATTACTTTTGTAATTCTTTTCCCTCTTCTCTTGTTTCTTTTCTTTTTATTTTGTTGGGAAAAAAGTTTTTTTTAAATTCTTTTCTATTTCTTTATTTATTATTATTATTTATATTTTTTAATTTATTTTTATTTTAATTTTGTTTATTTCTTTTATCTCCATTTTCCCCTATCAATTTCTCTTCTATATTTTTGACAACACTTTTCTCTTCTGCATGTGCCCCTTTCAGCTAGCGCCATCTGTCGCATTCTTTGCAACATTCTCTAACTTTCAATTCATTTTTGACCTTGTCCGCTTACGGACAAGTGTTATTGTACCTGATGACGAGCTGTTATATTTTTAGCTCGAAACGCGTCCTATGTTTTGTTTTTATTTTATGGCGATTTTTTACAAAGTTTTATTATTTTAATTAATCACCTAATTACTTTTCAGCAACCTCGTATAACTGTAAATAATGTATTATTTATAGCAATTTCTCATTTTTTAAAAAGTTGGAATTTCCGGGTTAGCAAATTAAAGTTCATTTTTTTTCTTTTTTTTTATAACTGTAATAGATATTTAATTTTTATCATATTTTTTAAATTGCCCACTAAAAAATTAAAAAGCTTTTTATAAAAAAATGGTCATGCATTCAAATAAAATTTTAAAAATTTTTAAAACCTATACTTTCATATTAGCCGCAGACAAGAGTTATTGGCCGAAGATATCATTTAAGACTTTGCTACTTACAGCAGTCTTTTTTATTCTGATAATTTCAGTGGTTTAAACGTGTAGTTCGATTTTATATCGCTTTAATTTGTGTTTTATTTATATTATTTTATTTATTCATCGATGAAAATAAAAAAAAAAAATCATTGAAATCATCCCGGTTCAATAAAAGTACCAATGGAGTCGTTCTTATATTAATTTCTATGTATACGTTGTATCTCGTTGTAGCGTGGATCCGGCGAAATACCTCTATTTCCGATCTGTGATTAACCCCTTAAGTGCCACAGACGTATATATCCGTCGCGCATACTCGATGCGTTAAGTGCCACTGACGCACATATACGTCAGTCCAAAATATTGTCCTTTATACCGCGCTGTACCAGTAAAACCACGCCCGCGGCTTTGAAATTAAAAAAAAAAGAAAAAGAAAAAAGAAAACAGACTTTGAAGGTGTTTTTGAAAGACTGACCTATTTCAGAGGAGAAGGGGTAGAAGGAACTACCTTCATAAAGGCTATCGCACTGATCTAGTGACGTGAAAATACAAGCGAATTTTTTTCCATATTTGACAAGGCTCCGCCCTTTTTGTACACCACTATTATTTTAGAGAAAATATTGTTTAGTTTGCCATTCGCTTTACTTTTGTTCGAGATATGTACAATAGGTTCCTATCGGTGGCTTAAGGGCACAGCTTTCAGTTATTAGTGAATCCACAAAAAATAATAATTGAATGGAACATCTTCTATCTCTCAATGATTATTTACAGAGTTCGCACGCTCTTAACCCTTTGGGGACGAGCGGCACGTATACGTGCCGCATGAAGCGATCAGAATCCTTGTTTTTCCTCACCAGTAAAATTTTACTGTAAAATTTGCCTTATTTAATCAGCGCATTTTCTCGATTCAAGAACACACAAATCTCTGTTTTTAAAAGACAGTGACAAAAGATTAAAAATTTCGTAAAAGGCTCCCGTCCCGAAGGGGTTAAGCCACGCCCAATTTTGTAAGTCCACTAACAAGGAAGGTCTCCATACTGGGCATACTCAGAATATGTTGAAAAAAATGCTACTGAAAGTATTCATGTATGTAATAAAGGATCAGTTAAAATTAGTGGCGGAATTACAGTAGAAAATCTGTAAAAAAAATAAAATACTTTCGAAAAATTGGCGTGAAAAGACGAAAGCGGCACGCAATTTGGCGAGCAGCACTTTTCCTCGCCAAAAGCAAACGATTTTAATGAATCTGAAAATTGTTTGTTAATTGATTTTGAGAATATGCGGTATTTAATGAATTTAAACGTAAACCATGAAAGAATTTTTTATTATTATTATTACATTTTGTATTATACTTGTTGCTTGTTGCCGATTGGAACGAAATTTTGCCATTGTTTTATTCTCTAATCCACATTTTTTTTAATTTAAACGGCTTTATCGGTTATAAAAATAACTTTTAACGCCAGATGAAAAATGCTGCCGTAATCCATTTCCATACCGAAGAAGTTGTTTCCATAGCAACAAAGTTTGAATCGACAGTGCTCGCTGGGGCATATTTTTGAGTTTGGAACAATTTTAAACAATTTTAATTTTGTTTTAAATCGTAAAATATGATAGTTAAAATTCGTTATAAGTACATATAAATATATATGACAAAACTATAGTTAAAACAAACTAAAAATGACAAAGCTAAAGTTATTTGAATTAAACTTATTTAAACAAATTCAACATAAAAAGTTTTTCCTTAAAGAGTATTCGACAAGCGTATTTTTTTTAATTAATTTCTTTGCCAAACGGTGATAAGTCGCTAAATAAGCGAAATTTTCATTATTTTTTTACGGACGTTCTACCGAGGTTCCGCCAAAATTTTTTATAAACATATATACGCATGGGAGAAGAACATTCTGTATTTTTTTCAGATTTTTCTGAGTATGCCCGTATGGAGACCTTCCTTGAAAGTTCTAACTGTGGCACTGGGGAGTGAATCTCGTAAGTTTTTCTCGGCACGTAAGGGGTTAAACTGCGCTAATGATTGAATCAGATGGGGCAGGCGTAATATTAGCCATAATTTATATCGGAACAAAAGTAATCTTTTTTCAATGCAAAATGGCTAATTTAGTTAATTAATCTATGGATGTATATTATCATTATTATTATTATTATAACAGATAACGCAATTATAAATACATTTTCTTTAGATCAAACAAGCATTTATTCAGGGTGGACCAAACATAAGTGAGTGATCATAGAATTTATTTATTTTTTATTTTTTTACTTTATTTTTTGGAGATATATATATATATATATATATATATTATTTATTCATATTTTTTTTCGCCGTGTACGCTAGGATTTCAAATGAAAATTTCGGCATTGGTGACGGGGTAAGTAATTCTATGCGAATTTCTTTGAATTTATAGTTTTTAAATTTCTTTATTCTAAGCCGCTAGTGTTATTACTAAGGATCGGCGAAACAGGTTTTTACGACCGAAACTGAAAACGAAACCGAATGTCGGTAATCTTCCTATTTTCGGCGAAAAACGAAAACGTCGAAAAAAATATTTTGAGTAATTATTGCACACATAAATATCCATAATTATTAATTAATTATACATATGGCCAAAGTTGGCTCTTTGTGCCTCTGACCAAAACTTTTTATTTTCATATAGCATAAAATGTAATTAATTCATCAACGACACAAAATGATTTTCTAATTATACGAATTTCATCTAATTTAAAAAAGTTTTAGGTATACATACCTTGATTTATCTTTTATAATGATTTTTGTAAAGGACCATCCGTTATACTAGAAGTTTCTCAAAGAGTTTTCGAAACACTTCTGCTGTTTCAAACTAAAAATTTTCTATTACGGTTAAGTCTACAGCTTTTAATGAGCACGTAGAAATCGTCTTCAAAGTTTAGTCATATATGCATTCCTTGCTTTATAATTTGCATTCATGTCTTGACCTTGAGTCAGTCATGACTCATAATTATAAACAGTGAAGTTTCATAACGATAAATAAAGAGTTTCTCATTGGATACAGTTCAAATCAATGAGTGGTGTTGAAATTTTCCGAAAGAAGAAACGACATTTTTGGGATAGTTTCGGTCCGGCGGAATTTTCAGCAGCATTTTCGGCGAAACTCAGATTTTAGGCGAAACCGAAAAGAAAACCGAATTTTCGGTGGATCTCTAGTTATTACATTTGCATGCTATCACTTCTGAATTACCTTAAAGAAAATGAAACTAGTCGGAAGTGGCAATCCCAAAACTTTCTTCTATCTCATACATGTTAATACTTCGTGAAAAATGCAGCATAGCAGCGCCACCGATTAGGTGATTTATACCAAAATGTAATCAGCAACAACTTATGTCAACTTCTAATTGAATTTTAAGTTTGATGAAAATCCGTGCATTACTTTTTGATATAGAGCTATTGCGGAAACCGTGAAAAGTTCTGCGTAGCAGGGGCACCTGTTGGGCGATTTACACCAAAAGATTATCAGGATCAATTTATATCAGGGACTAACTGAATCTAAAGTTTGAGGAAAATTCATGCATTAGTCCTTGAGATACAGCTATTGTGGAAATCATGAAAAATGCAGCATAGTAGTGCCATCTATTGGGCGATTAACACCAAAAACTAAACAGCTCTAATTTATATGAGGGAGTAACTGAATCTGCAGTTTGATGAAAATTCGTGCATTAGTTCTTGAGATAGACCTATTGCGATAATCATGTATAATGCAGCATAGCAGCGCCACCTAAGGTGCGATTTACACCAAAACGTAATGAGCACCAATTTATATCACGAACTAACTGAATCTAAAGTTTTATTAACCCTCTGTCTACCAGAAGGGTCCAATGGACCCGACATGTACATTCAAAATATTTATTCAAACCAGAAATTTCTTCAAAACAAACTAAATGTATAAATCAGACAATAATAAGTTAAATAAAGAAATTAAATAGTTTTAAGTAAAAATTCTGGTGTAGGATGTTTTTATAAAACTTGAGTAAAATTTCCGGTAGTTCTAGGGTTAAATTCCGTTCATTAGTTCTTGAGATAGAGTGCGCCCACAAAATTTGTGTCACACACACACAGATAGACAGACTCACAGACATTTTGTAAAAACATGTTTTTCAGGATCTCTGACCCCTTAAAACGTGTAAATTCGTCGAAAACCGGAATTCGAAAATTTTCACGAATCCAATACTTGATTCTTGTAAAGATAGAAGAAAGTAAAAAGGGCTGCAAATACAATCTGAAGTCATCTCAAAATCAGAAAATCAAAAATCATATATTATTTTTATTACACGGAAAGTTGATAAAATCTTCTTTGCTAATTTTACCTATCTTTCTTTCATTTTTTAAGATTGTCTTTTTATGTTAAACAGTTAGTTTTAGAAGAAGCAAAGTATGGTATTCAGGAATGGCTTCTCGAAAAGCGAGAACAATGATCCAGCTAAACATTATAAAATCTTAAACTTTATTTATATTTATCTTATTTTATTTTTTTTTTATTTTCTTTATTTATTTCTTTATTTCTTTATTTATCTTTGAAATAAAAGTTACAATCCTTAATAAAACATTTATTAAGAGAAAATTTCATGTAGCATTTAATTTAGGATAAATACACAATGCAGTTATCAATTGCTCAAAACTCCAGTATCAGAGATCAAAGAAGATAAAGAGTGGGATAAGCGAAATTTTCAAATTAAATTACTATCTCAATTTGTGATTTTGCTATAAATAGACGACCTCTTCCACGTTTTTTCTAAATCCAGCCATTGATTTACACGCCCTGGGATATTCTTAATAGATTTCATATCTGGTAATACCTAAACATACATTAAGGATTATTAGATTTTTGAGCATATCTCATGAACGGTGGCGCTGTTATACAGCGATTTTTTTTTACTTTCTTTTTTTCCTTTTTATTTTTCAACGATTTGAACAAAAGCTGTATCTTGACATCTGTGAGGTTCAATTTCACGCAATTTAATTTGTAAGACGCTTTAGAAAACTATGCGGAAACGAATTTGGTTTTGACCACTGAACAGAAGAGCAACATTGCCACATGAGTAGTGCTGCCAAATGTCCTGATTTGAGCGGGATGTTGGTCCGTGAGGTTAGCCCCTTGACTTTGAGAAAATTATAAACGGAAAACAGCATAGGTTTGAGTGTCGTTTGAGCGACAAACATTTTCGTTTGAGCGACAATCTGGAAAAAGTTTGGAATAAAATAAAATACGGGGGCCAACAAAGCGTGAAGTTGGTCCCTCGAGTTTATGAGATTTAAAAATTGAAAATCACACAGGTTTGAGCGTCGCTTGAGCGCGTTTGAGCGACAAAAATTTTCACTTGAGCGACAAACCAAAAGTTATAATCAAAAACAAACTCCGGTGGGCTATTTACACGTGAAGTTGGCCCCTCGACTTTAAGGAAATGAAAAGCGAAAAACAGCATAGGTTTGAGCCTCGTTTGAGCGGATTTGAGCGGCGACAAAAATTTTTGAACAAGCAACAATGCTTTAAGAGTTAGTTATAGAGCTTTATTTATTTTCATACGACGAAAATCGCAGTTTGCATACAGTACAAAAAATTAAAAATATTAAAATAATGAAAATTTACCATAGATTTGAGCATAAAAAGTTATTGTTTACGCAATAAAGAATTCTGCTTCCGCAGCGATATTTTCACAGCTAAAAAACATTATTTTTGGATAGGGTTGACACAATTTGTGCACAGCCTCTTAAATAAATTATTTTTCAATCCTAAAGAAACCATACGTTTGATAGTCCAAAGCTCTCGTTTGATAGATAAAAAAATTTGTTTGTGCGTCAATATTTTCATAGATATTAAACTTTCTTTTTTTCAAGGGGCTCAAATCAAATGTCTACACAGTCCCTTAAAATAAGTATCTGAAAATTCTGAAAACACCATACGTTTGAGCGTCCAATAGTATCAATTGAGCGATAAAAAATTTATTTGAACGAATATATTTCTACTATTATTTAGCTTTCTTTTTGCCAAGCGGCAGAAATCTCAGCTTGTGTATAGCCCCTTAAAATAAGTATTTTAAATTCTGAATGCACTATATGTATGATCGTTAAAAATACTATTTTAGGCGATAAAGATTTCTGTTTGAGCGGTAGTATTTTCATGATTAAAAAGCAGAAAACCGACGTTTAAAATGCACAAATAATACGTGAAAAGCAGCAACCAGCTGTTTCGAATCTACTGGCGAGATTCTTCTTCAGTGCAAGAAAGAGCAAGACACACCGTGCTAAAAAAAGCAAGGCTCAGCTATTTGTTGCTTTACACGCATTGTTTGTGCATTTTAAACGTTGGTCTTCTTTGGCGCTTTTTAATATTCCTGCACAGAGAATTTAATTGCTATTTTAAAGTATTTTCATGGATATTAAACTTTCTTCTTTCCAAGGAGCTCAAATCACAGGTTGTATACAGCCCCTTAAAAAGAGTATTTTGAAATTCTGAAAACACCATACGTTTGAGCACCCAAGAGTATCATTTGAGCGATGGAAAATTTTATTTGAGCGAATATATTTTTACTGTTATTAAGCTTTCGTTTTGCCAAGGTGCTGAAATCTCAGCTTGTTTACAGCCACTTAAAATAAATATTTCGAAATTTTGAAAGCACGATACGTTTGAGAGTGAAAAACATTCTTTTGAGCTATGAAGATTTTTCTTTAAACGGTATTATTTTCATGGATATTAAACTTTCTTCTTTCCAAGGAGCTCAAATCACAGGTTGTATACAGCCCCTTAAATTAAGTATTTTGAAATTCTGAAAACACCATACGTTTGAGCGTCCAAGAGTGTTATTTTAGAGATGAAAAATTTTAACTGAGTGAATATATTTTCACTGTTATTTAGCTTTAATTTTGCCAAGGTGCTGAAATCTCAGCTTGTGTACAGCCCCTTAAAATAAATATTTTGAAATTTTTAAAACACTCTACGTTTGAGCGTGCAAAACCTTCTTTTGATCTATAAAGATTTTTTTTTTTTAAAACGGTAGTATTTTCATGGATTTTAAACATTCTTTTTTCCAAGGGGCTCAAATCACAGGTTGTATACAGCCCTTTAAAATAACTATTTTGAAAGTCTGAAAGCAACATACGTTTGAGCGTCCAAAAGTATCATTTGAGCGATGAAAAGTTTTATTTGAGCGAATATATTTTTACTGGTATTCAGCTTTCATTTTGCCAAGGTGCTGAAAAATCAGCTAGTATATAGCCCCTCAAAATAAGTATTTTGAAATTCTGAATGCACCATACGTTTGAGCATTCAAAATACTATTTTGAGTGATAAAGATTTCTGTATGAGCGGCAGTATTTTCATGGATATAAAACTTTCTTTTTTACAAGGGGTTCAATTCACAGGTTGTATACAGCCCCTTAAAATAACTATTTTGAAATTCTGAAAGCACCATACGTTTCAGCGTGCAAAACATTCTTTTGAGCTATAAAGGTTTTCCCTTAAACGGTAGTATTTTCATGGATATTAAGCTTTCTTTTTTCCAAGGGGCTAAAATCACAGTTTGTATACAGGCCCTTAAAATAAGTATTTTGAAATTCTGAAAACACCATACGTTTGAGCGTCCAAGAGTATCATTTGAGCGATGAAAAATTTTATTTGAGCGAATATATTTTTACTCGTATTCAGCTTTCATTTTGCCAAGGTGCTGAAATCTCAGTTAGTATATAGCCCCTTAAATTAAGCATTTTTAAATTCTGAATGCACCATACGTTTAAGCGTTCAAAATACTATTTTGAGTGATAAAGAATTCTGTATGAGCGGCAGTATTTTCATAGATATAAAACTTTTCTTTTTCCAAGGGCTCAAATCACAGGTTGTATACAGCTCCTTAAAATAAGTATTTTGAAATTGTGAATGCACCATACGTTTCAGCGTTCAAAATACTATTTTGTGTGATAAAGATATCTGTATGAGCGGCAGTATTTTCATGGATATAAAACTACACAGTGTGCTAGTAAAAACAAGGTCAGCTGTTTGCCGCCTTTACACGTATTATTTGTGCATTTTAAATGTTGGTTTTCTGCTTTTTTATATTCCTGCAAAAATGCTTTAATTGCTATTTTAAAGTATTTTCATAGTTATTAAACTTTCTTTTTTCCAAGGGGCTCAAATCACAGGTTGTATACAGCCCCTTAAAATAACTATTTTGAAGTTACGTCCAAATCCTACGTTTGAGCGAATATCTTTTTACTGTTATTTAGCTTTCATTTTGAAAAGGTGCTGAAATCTCAGCTAGTATATAGCCCCTTAAAATAAGTATTTTGAAATTCTTAATGCACCATACATTTGAGCGTTCAAAATACTATTTTGAGTGATAAAGATTTCTGTTTGAGCTGCAGTGGTTTTCATGGATTTAAAACTTTCTTCTTTCCAACGGGCTCAAGTCACAGGTTGTATACAGCCGCTTAAATTATATATTTTATACTTACTCCTTAAAATAAGCATTTTGACATTGTGAACGCACTATACGTTTGTGCGTCCAAAGTACGCGCTAGAGCGATAAAAATATTTATTCCATCGACAAGATTTTTACAGTTATTAGGATTTTTTTCTTCCTTTTCTTTCGTGGAGATAAAATTACTCTATTTATAAAATCAGTCTTCAAAAGTATTAATTCTTTATAATCCATATATTTGGATGGCTAAAGTAATCGCTTGAAAGTTGAAGATTTTAATTTTAATGGGAATAATTTCAGTTATTAAGCAGTCTTTTTTTAACACTTATTATAACCCCATAAATTAATACTTGTTTGAGGGACAAAAAAATTTTCTTTTGCGACAGTAGATTCCCATATTTAAAGCAGTATTTTTTTTCATCACAATCGTAAATTTTAAAACAAGCAGAAGTTATACAGTTTTTATTATGTTATCTACATCATATATTTGTGTTTGTATCTGTATATATGCGTGTAAATTTTAATATATGTACAGTTCTGGAAAAAACACTACCATATACTATCTCTGCCAAAAATCACCGTATAAAATTGTAGCTGACGTACCAATCGATCATTAAAAAAAAAAAAAAACATACAGATTAAAATTATACTTAAATTTTCGAAAAAAGAGGTCACTTAAATGTAGAAATTGTTAAAACTAATAGAATTTTCAATAGTAATAACTAATTTTGTCATCATATTTGGATTCTGCGGTAAATTTTACCGTCGTTTGCCAAACGGAGAATCGCTCAATCAAGCAGTTTAAGAAATATGCCTGTTTAAAGAATGGAATTCCTAATGCAGTTTGTAGATTGATGTTTCATCGTAGCAAAACCAATTGCAATGCGAATAATTTTATTGATCTCTAAACTACTCGGTGTAATAAGCTTTAATTTTGGATTTGCACATTTGAAGCATTCGGAGATTGATTTCTGTTTTAAAATTAACAAGTTACAATTAACATTTTCTTTTGAAATTTAATTTCAAAATGCATATTTTTACTAAATGAATTTTCGGAAAAAATATGAATTGAAATCTATGATTTTTTAAAAGCAAATGCGGAACACTTGTAAGCAAAATTTAAGTACATAAAGTAGATCTAAATGTTATTATTAATCAATTGATACCAGTGACATTTTTATACGATGATTTGCAGGTGAGTTAGTAAGGGGTACTGCGTTTCTTTCCATTTTTTAACATTTTCCAACATAGTTGAAAGTACGTTCATCTGTCCGAGTTCTACCTCACGTAAATATACTATGATCATCATGTAATT
The DNA here is from genome assembly GCA_963932465.1 of Maratus speciosus. Taxonomy (NCBI): domain Eukaryota; kingdom Metazoa; phylum Arthropoda; class Arachnida; order Araneae; family Salticidae; genus Maratus; species Maratus speciosus. Next base: position 36,684,409 of record OZ010796.1, read on the forward strand.
TATATCTGTTATTAAGGTTTAATGTGGCATGCTCGGTATTGAAAATGAAGTGTGCGGCATTTATGGTTTATCTAGAGGGGCACTCAAAAGTATTCAGGTACTAATGGTCCATGTTAAAAAAAAATTACAGTGTATTTTAAAAGTTACACTATTTCAAACATAGTGAAATTTACATAGGTTATTGAGTACTATATGTTGTAATAATGTATTGTTTGTTATTCAATAGTAATTATTTTTAAGGAATTTGCATTTCAATAAATCTACTACTTACTAGATTCTTAGTTAACGCCTACCAAGTAAAAATACTTTTGAAGTTTTTTTTTCTTTTTTTTTTTTTTTTTTTTTACTTCCACTAGTTTTTACTGTCTAAGAAATGTAAAATTCGTAAAGGTTTTATAAACAATAAAATTGTATTAATTAAGATATTCAAAGGGCTAAATTTCGTAATTTTTTAAAAGTAAAATGAAATTCATATTTTGACTGAAAAATTCATTTTGTTAAATGGTTTTTCGTATAGATTTAGCTTTGAAATTCTTCCTCTTATTTTATATGAATGACAAGTGTTCACATAACGTACAGCATTTAATCTGATAAAGACAAAATAATAATAACAACAACAATAATAATAATAATAAAGGATGGTTTTTGTCTGTTGCATCAGTGAGAGGATGTTAGAATGCATGTTGTTTTAAACAACTAATGCTCACAATGCATTCTTTAACAAATAATCTTTTATGTTAAAATTTCAAAAAGCATGATTTGAAAATGCAAAAGAGAAAACAAACTGAATAAACAGCAGTCTGAAGAAATGAGAGGAGAATCTAAAATTACTGTTTAAACGTTCTGCATAATTATTTTATGTATTTTTATTAGTTTATACATTTCTATTAGTTTATGTATCTTATATCTGATATACAAGATGAGTACGGCCTTTACTTTGAGCACTACACCTTCACAACAGAAAGTTTTGCTTATTTCATTGCAGAAAATTTTATTTAAAATTATATAGTTAAAATTATTTGAAAACTGTAGTTCTCGAATATGAAATTTATATGTACCCTGGATATGTTACTAAACATCAATAATTTCCGTTCTAAATCGCGGGGGTGCGTGAAGGCACAGAAAATATGAAACAGAGTGCGTGGTCAACACAAGACTTTATGAAACGATGTTGAGAACTATATAAAAATTTGTGTTTCTAAAATAAATCACTTTAATAATATAAGAAACATGCATATATATTAAAGAATATAAAAGCGTATCAATTATGGCAATTTTTAAATATTTGTAATATTTATATAACATAACATGTTACATAAAAATAATGTGTGCATAAAATTTTCACAACTTGATTATGTGCGAGAAGGAAAGAAAAAAAAAAGGCAAAAGGTTCCTGTGATAAACGCTAATCAATGTAAATAAAGAATTTTTAAACAGCATCTAAACGCATAGTGCATAAAAATGCATAATCATCACGCATTTAAATGTTGTTAAAGAATGTAAAAACTCTTAACAATTAATTTTGGCAGAAACGGAAACGGTTTGTATGAGGGATATTTTTGTTTTGTTTATTTGTTTGTTTATATTTTTCATTTGTAAAAGTCTCGAAATATAATGAACCTAAATTTCATGTTTATTTTTTTTCATTCGCTATTCCAATTTTTATAATACATTACATTTTAATATGTTAATCTTTATGTAAATTGGACGCAATCAACTCCTAAATTTTCCGTGATCCCCTAAGTGAAATAATTTACAGTGAAGTTACGACCTCGTCACTTAGCTCCACGTTGCCCTCGTCTGCCGCACTGCGGAGGATATAAAAGTATTCAGCAGTGTTTGAGGTATATATATATGCGTATGTGAATCATTAAGTACCGTAACAGATGCAAGATAATATACCCTTTGTCATATAGAATGTATTTTAATTCAAAAGCGATTATTTCAAAAATCAGCTTAGTATATAAAATATTAAACTAAATATCATAATAACAAAATTCTTACAGGATATAAATATCAGAGAAATTCAGTAAAAATTACATCCTACAGAAAGTGTTAAATTAATACATGCATTAACTGTGAAAATATTGATGCTGAAACAAAAATATTTTTCGCTAAAACGATTACTTTGGATATTCAAACATATGGCATTTTTAGAATTTTAAAATAATGAATTTAATGAATTATTTACAAACTGTGGTTTCAAAAAAAGATGTTAAATAGTTGCAGAAACATTGACACACATTTTTTTTTTTTTTTAATCGCTCAAAAGAGTACTTATGACGCTCAAACATATGATAGTTTTAGAAGTTGAACATATTTAATTTAAAAGGCTGAATGCAAACTGTGAATTTAGACCCGTGCAAAAATAAATTAATAATATCTGTGAAATTATTGCTGATGAAGCGAAAATTTCCATCCCTCAAACGATAAATTTGGGGCGCTCAAACATATGAAAGATTCAGAATTTGAAAATAATTAATTTGAGGGGTTGTACACAACCTATGATTTGAGACCCTTGGAAAAAAGAATGTTTTATATCCATGAAAATACAGCCGCTCAAAAATAAATCTTTATAGCTCATAATCGTATTTTGAACGCTCAAACGTATGGTGCATTAAAAATTTCAAAATACTTATTTTAAGGGGCTGTATACAAACTGAGATTTCAGCACCTTGGCAAAATGAAAGCTAAATAACGGTAAAAATATATTCGCTCAAACAAAATTTTTCATCGCTCGAATGATACTCTTGGACTCAAATGGTGCTTTCAGGCTTTCAAAATAGTTATTTTGAGGGGCTGTATACAACCTGTGATTTGAGACCATTGGAAAAAGAAAGCTTAATATCCATGAAAATACTACCGTTTAAAAAAAAATCTTTATAGCTCAAAAGAATGTTTTGCACGCTCAAACGTATAGTGCTTTCACAATTTCAAAATATTTATTTTAAGGGGATGTACACAAGCTGAGATTTAAGCACCTTGGCAAAATAAAAGTTAAATAACAGAAAAATATATTCGCATGAATAAAATTTTTCATCGCTCAAATGATACTCTTGGACGCTCAAACGTATGGTGTTTTCAGAATTTCAAAATACATATTTTAAGGGGCTGTATACAAACTGTGATTTTAGCCCCTTGGAAAAAAGAAAGCTTAATATCCATGAAAATACTACCGTTTAAAGAAAAATTTTTATAGCTCAAAAGAATGTTTTGCACGCTCAAACATATGGTGCTTTCAAAATTTCGAAATATTTATTTTAAGGGGCTGTATACAAGCTGAGATTTCAGCACCTTGGCAAAATGAAAGCCAAATAACAGGAAAAATATATTCCCTCGAATACAATTTTTCATTGCTCAAATAATACTCTTGGACGATCAAACGCATGGTGTTTTCAGAATTTCAAAATAGTTATTTAAGGGGCTGTATACAACCTGTGATTTGAGACCTTGGAAAAAAGAAAGTTTTATATCCATGAAAATACTGCCGCTCAAACAGAAATCTTTATAGCCCAAAATAGTATTTTTAACGATCAAACATACAGTGCATTCAGAATTTAAAATACTTATTTTAAGGGGCTATATACAAGCTGAGATTTCTGCAAAAAGAAAGCTAAATAACAGTAAAAATATATTCGGTCAAATAAAATTTTTCATCTCTCAAATAATACTCTTGGACGCTAAAACGTATGGTGTTCTCAAACTTTCAAAATAGTTATTTTAAGGGGCTGTATACAACATGTGATTTGAGCTCCTTGGAAAAAAGAAAGTTTAATAACTATGAAAATACTGCCGCTCAAACAGAAATATTTATCGCTCAAATTAGTGTTTTGAACGCTCAAACGTATGGTGCATTCAGAATTTCAAAATACTTATTTTAATTGACTATATACTTGCTGAGATTTCAGCACCTTAGCAAAATGAAAGCTTAATAACAGTAAAACTATATTCGCTCCAATAAAATTTTCCATCGCTCAAATGATACTCTTGGACGCTCAAACGTATGATGCTTTCAGACGTTCAAAATAGTTATTTTAAGGGACTATATACAACCTGTGATTTAAGCCCCTTTGAAAAAAGAAAGTTTAATAACTATGAAAATACTTTAAAATAGCAATTAAATTATTTGTGCAGGAATATTAAAAAGCAGAAAACCACCGTTTAAACTGCACAAATAATACGTGTAAAGCAGCAAACAGCTGAGCCTTGCTTTTTCTAGCACGCTGTGTCATACTCTTTCTTGCACTAAGAATAATCTCGCCAGTAGATTTGAAACAGCTGTTTGCTGCTTTTCACGTATTATTTGTGCATTTTAAACATTGGTTTTCTGCTTTTTAATTATGAAAATGCTGCCGCTCAAACAGAAATCTTTATCGTCCAAAATAGTATTTTTAACGATCAAACGTATTGTGCATTCAGAATTTAAAATACTTACTTTAAAGGGCTATATACAAGCTGAGATTTCTGCCGCTTGGCAAAAAGAAAGCTATATAACAGTAAAAATATATTCGCTGAAATAAATTTTTTATCACTCAATTGATACAATTGGACGTTTAAACCTATGGTGTTTTCAGAATTTCAAGATACTCATTTTAAGGGGCTGCGTACAACCTTTGATTTGAGCCCCTTGAAAAAAAAGAATGTTTAATATCGATGAAAATATTGACGCACAAATAAATTTTTTTATCGATGAAACGAGAGCTTTGGACTATCAAACGTATGGTTTCTTTAGGATTACAAAATAGTTTATTTAAGAGGCTGTGCACAAATTGTGTCAACCCTGTCCAAAAATAATGCTTTTTAGCTGTGAAAATATTGCTGCTGAAGGAGAATTCTTTATTGCGTAAGCAATTACTTTGGATGCTCAAATCTATGGTACATTTTCATTATTTTAATATACTTAATTTTTTGTACTGTATGCAAACTGCGATTTTCGTCGTATGAAAGTAAATAAAGCTCTATAACTCTTAAAGCATTGTTGCTCGTTCAAAAATTTTTGACGCTCAAATCCGCTCAAATGACGCTCAAACCTATGCTGTCTTTCGTTTTTCATTTCCTTAAAGTCGAGGGGCCAACTGCACGTGTAAATAGCCCGCCGGAGGTGTTTTTTGATTATAACTTTTTTTGGTTTGTCGCTCAAACGCGCTCAAACGACGCTCAAACCTGTGTGATTTTCACTTTTTTAATCTCATAAACTCGAGGGGCCAACTTCACGCTTTGTTGGCCCCCGTATTTTATTTTATTCCTAACGTTTTCCAGATTGTCGCTCAAACTAAACTGTTTGGCGCTCAAACGACGCTCAAACCTATGCTGGTTTTCGATTTCAATTTTTTCAAAGTCAAGGGGCTAACTTCACGGACCTGCGGGATGTCCTAATTTTCAGAAGCTTCAAAATCTGTGCCGTATAACCGCCAAAATTCTCGATTTTTCATCATGCACAAAATCTATAAATTTCTTTTGGCGTCAAGCTGTTCATTAAGTCTGCATCGGGACAAATTTAATACCATAAAACATGATAATCCAGAACCTATAAATAACAGAAATTGGTTATAGCCTCTTCCAAAGGAATACCTTACAAGTCGTCCTACCTAAGCGGAAACCCGCCTAAAACGGGTTTTTTTTGTATTTTTTTAGCAATCCCGTATTTACAAGTTTTACTGTACTTAATTAAGTAAATCATGGTTAAATGAGACCTGTTTATAACGCAATTCCCTTTCAAAGAGGGATATGATGGAGGGTATACAGAGAGATACGCCGTATACCTTCTGTATTTTTTAAGGAACACTGTATACCCTCTGTTTCTCAAAAAAGCTATAGTATATACTCTCTATGGTATACCCTCTGCATTGAGCGTATACTCTCTGCTTAGAGTGTATATCCTCAGTTCTTTTTTTTTTACGACTACACCACTGGTTTCAAAGATTTATAGCAGGATTACTATACCTGCTAAATTAGAAAATTATTTCAGTTCCTGGTGATTCTGCTTTTCCCCATTTTACTGTATAAAAATGTTGTGTTTATCGAGTATAATAAAACCCGTTAAGACGGAATATCAAGCGAGATGAGAAAATTTATTTTTTAAAAAGTCTTTCGTCATAGGGAGCATAATTTAAAATTTTCCCACCACAAGGACAATAGTATTTTCACGTTTAACCCAAGATTCCGTTATAGACAAAACCCGCTATCATGGGGTTTACTGTGTTTATATGTCCTGATCCAGAGGCTACTGTCGCCGCTTTATTATTATTTTTTTTATCGCCCTATCTTGCTTTTCGTGACCATGCAGCTGGAAACACAAATAGATTGTAACATTTGTGAATGGCTTATAGCTTTCATATCAGAGTAATATGTCATGAAAATTATGTATTCAATATCAGCAAATAAACTTTTGCTCCTGTCCTTCAGGTTACAAGAAAGTTCTTATAGACTTCCTATCAGAATCTTGAGCACCTGGCCAGTCTATCTACCGCCTTCATTTGTCATTTTTGGTATTCTTCATACGTAAAAATGTACTAATTAAAGCATGATTTGAATGAATTTACGAATCCTTATATGAATTTGAAACAATAAAACGCATCCCGTCATATAACTCGCACCTATGATTTGAAATTGTATTTTTCTTTTTCTTTTTTTTTTCTTTTTTTTTTTTATTTACCGCATTACACGCACTCTCATTTTTATTTCTTTTATTAATTTTTTTTACTCAAAGAATCCTTCGTGAGATATGTATCATGAGCGTACAACAAAAATCATAAAATTAGTACAAACAAGCGCTAATGCAGAAAAAGACCTACGTTCCTGCCATGCCATCTGCTTGAATATCCGCGATTATTAATTAGGTTATAAATTTGTTAATTCCAGAAGAAAATACGGGGCAAAAAAAGATTACAGGATAACAGCGATTAATTAATTTAATAAACTTGGTGTGGTTCGCTTCTGTTTGAATATAGTTATATTCCCAAATATACTTAAATCTTTTGTAAAATGATTAAGATTCCGCTGTACTTATTTGTGATGTGCCCATCTGAAGACTGCCAGCATAATGGCCCTCATTTGTTGGTATTTTTATGACTAACTGTGTAAATTTGATATTTTTACCTATAAAAAAGAAGAATCAGCGCAAAATCTAAATAATAATGTACGAATTTCGAACATAAAAAGGATTTCTTTACATAAACAAATATTTACAGATAAAAAAGGCAATAAAACGAACATTAGTTTTAGAATTATGAGAACATGCTAATGTTTGTAACCAATGTATTGATTTTTGAAGTAGCCAATTTCTTAGTAACTATAATTATTTACAGAACAAAATTCAAATACATTCTTTATTTCTTCATTACTTGATGATTTATTTATTCTGTTTAATTTTTTGATTATTTTAAAAATTCTGAAATGCATTTCTGTTAATTATACATAATGGTTTTATATTTTTTATTGTAATAAAGTTCCAAGAAAGAAAATTTCCGATTATAATGGGTAAATGGGAAAATAATCTTACTGCCAGTATGAAATGCAAAATTTGAAAAGTTAGACTTCGGCGATTCCATAAGGCAAAGATTACTACTAAAAAAAAATAATAATATTTTTTGAACTAAAAAAAGGAGGAGGGGAGGCTTGAGTACGCTCTTGAATAAATTATGCTGAAATGAGTCATCATCGAACAACATTGTCGGAACTGAATAATTTAGAAATAGAGAATATTCTAAATAAGTAACTAGATTTTGGCATGTTTTTATATTTATATTTTAATTGCTATACTAAAATCTAATAGTAATTACTTAGCAGAGTTTCCAAATATTTTTTTTCCGTATCTGATTCTTAAAGTATTCAAACACACGTCTGGCTGATTTTTAATAAAACCATAAAAGACATTTCATTTATCTTTTATTTGATATTAATAAAGGATTTTAATGTGAAATAAGTAACTTTTTTTTTTTTAGTGGACGATTATATAGGCACATATGAGTGCATATGTATATTTGAGGAACATATTTAATATTTTACAGATATGATTTTAGTTACGTGAGACAAGTAATTAACTAATTAAAAACACATAAACTTTTTAATTAAGCTCATAACGGAAATGTTTCAGAGAAAATTGTCATATATTTTTTGCAAAGTTCCAAGTTCCTTAATGAATATGCTCTTACTTTCTTCATTAGCTTGAGAGTGTTCACGTTATTCGGCTTATTAATAATCAGCCGAAACCTCCAATTTAGGAAAGAAGTGGCACCGATTTCCAAAGTTTTAGGAAAAAAGAGAATTCCTTCTATGTTGTTGATAGCAGTATTACAGCGCCTAGAATAAATAGTGTGGAAATCTGCTAGCCAGACATCGCTAAAAATTCGTATCCCTTAAATGTACAATGATGCTCAAATCCAAAGAGTCGATCGTAGCGACATCTGCGGTATATTTTGAAATTTCAATGTAAACATCGTATTATTGCATCATCTAAACCAAATTATCTTAGAGTTTTAGAAAATATCTTGTAGATGTCGCTGCGATAGACTCTGAATTTCAGCATCGTTTGACATTTAAGGGATCCAATATTTTAGCACATTTTTAGTTCACAGGCTATGAAAACCTGAGAGCTTATGTGCCCGCCGGTTCAGTATGTACGTACGTAACGCGATAATTCCTGAGAGAAATATCCGATTTGCTTCAATTTTTTTAGGTTCATTCTGATAAGTGCGCTTCCCAGATTAGTTTTGGGGATTCATTGTTTAAGTATAAAGGGGAACTAGTCCCCCCCCCCTTAATTTAGATAAATGGGTTTTTCCTGCAGAAATATTCGATTTGCTCCCCATTTGGTATACCCGTTTATTATGTTAAGGAGCTTCCCTGATTAGATTTGGAAGTTCTTTACTTAAGTATTAAGGGGGAAAGGGGGGCTAACACCCTTAATTTAGATAAATGCGTTTTACATGTAGAATTTTTCGATTTGCTCCAAATTTGGTATACCGGTTTATTATGTTAAGGAGCTGCTTTGATTAGTTTTGGAGGTTCATTAGTTAAGTATAAAGGGAGAAATGGGAGAGCTAATGCCCCCCTTAACTTAGCTAATTTTTTTTCATGCAGAAATATCTGATTTGCTTCAAATTTGGTATACCAGTTTATTTTGTTAAGGAGCTTCCCTGATTAGATTTGGAGGTTCATTGGTTAAGTATAAAGGGGGGAAACGGGGGCTGATCCCCCTTCATTTATTTTTTGAGGGGCATTATTCTTTGAAATAACTGTATAATATACAATTAGTGTGAATAACCTGTGAGCTCAATGCCATCAGTTTAACTGGGCTCTTTTCTTTTTATTTAAGTATTACTTGTATAGCCGATTTCCACACTATATATTCTAGACGCTATAGCAGTGTGTTTAATGCAGTCATTTAAATGATATCATCGGATAAGCATTGGCTAAATGCGCTGAACTAATTTTACCTTTTTTCTCCCATCTCAGAGATTGTTGCTTGGTTAACATCAAATTGTCTCTTTTCAGCAAGATTTCTTCAGCAAGACGCTAATTCAGTCATGCGAAAAGACCCGCTCGCTGATGCTAATCCTATGGAAGAAATAAAAAATCATTAAAAAATATTGAAATGCAAACGAGTTATCTTTAAAAATTTCTTCCATAGGATTAGCTTTAGTGAGAGGGTCTTTTCACTTGACTGAAGTAGCCTCTTAAAAAAAAGATGTGAAATTATTATTATTAAATAAAACAAAAGTATTTTTCAAACTTAAAATGTTTCTCGAAACTTCCGTAAAATCAAGATACGTTATAGAGCTAATAGAGGCTTATAATTGTAATTTTTTACATAATTTTCTCCCAAAGTAATTAAAAAATAAATAAAAACTTATTTTATAGTAACTTTTTTTTTTCCAGTCAATGATTCAACAAGCACGTCTAAATAGTTAATCTCTCAATTGTACTATCGAAATCCACATAATCCCAAATATATTTGTAAAAATGCATAAAGAGAAAAAAATACGAAATTTAAGGCGGGGCTACTCATACGCAATAGATAAATTTGAAGGTAGAGAAAACGTCTTAAATAGTGTATTTTCCTTTGCTTATGGCCTACAATTGGAAGTAAATTTGAAGTAAAACTTTTATAATTTTATACAATTTCAACTCATCGATATTTTGAAGTCAGTCATTGAGTTGTGCAACCCTCAAACAAGGCCCAATAGAGATGGAGAATCAGATACATTACCGCATACTTTTCAGCTGAGTCAAGTTGAAGTCTGTAATGTGGGGTTTCGCATTAGTTTCTTTCATTACACTATGGCACCGAGAAAATTACGAATGCAATGCATTAACATATGTGGACATTAATGTTGAAATAATTTTCAGTGATTGCACTTAATACATTTTACGTCACTATTTCATACAACCTGGTAACAATGGTATGCGCATTCATATTGCTAAATTTTATTCTTTGATTTTTACAATATAAATGAACATCTACCGCAATGGCGATGGGAAGAGTTTAGGTGTAAAAGATGACATTTTTAGGTATAATATCTAAGAGAGTTAGGGAGTTAAAATTTAGATATAACAGTATTATGAGTGATAAAGACGAAAGAACTGTGTCTATTGCTATTTATATATAATAATTGCAATTTATTGTTTTATTCTCAACATTTTTTTTGTTGTTGTTTAAATGAAATTTCTGATCTTTTATTTTTTAATAATTTACTTTGATGAATTTTTAAATTACAAAACGTGCTTATCAGTTGGAAGAGTGTGATATTGTGATATATCACACATATATAATGTGTGAAACAATATTGTGATTAAATTATGTTTCGCATTAAAATTTAAAAAAAATAAAAACATTTCTTCACATTTTCATAATCTGGAATCATTTTATTTTAGAAAAGAAAAATCGTCTGTCAGTTTCAAATTCCATAGACGAAAAAAAAAAGGTTTTCTTTTCCATTTTAAAGAAAAATTGGCATCAATAATCTCCTAAAAAAAAAAAAAAAAAAAAAAAAAAAAATTAAAATAAGAATTTAATCGTCACATGTTAAAAGCAGAAAATAAGGGAAGTTACGTCAAAATTTTTACATATAAATATTTTTAAAAAAATATGAAAACATTAAAATAATAAAGATATCACATGCGAAACGCATTTAAAGGTGATAATTACGTCATTTGTAAAAGGCCCAAACATTAAATATCCTAACATATAAAGTGTATAAAATAATTATATTATTACACTTAAAATACTTTCAGTGGTGAATATTATGTCACATTTAAAAATCTCAAATAATATTTCCAAATTCTTTTAGTTAATTAATATATGTACCCGTGAATCTAATAACAGAAAAAAAAATTAAAATAAATAAATTATTACATGAGACGTGTATTTAATAGGAAAAAATTACGTTATATATTTTACTTTCAATACATACTGTAATGCAAAACTACCGTACTGTACTTGTACTGTAATGCACAATTTCAAAAGTTAATTCCAGATTTCTATGATTCGATAAGGCAAAAATAATTATTCAACAAAATAATTTTACTAAAATAGAAAGGATGTAGGCGCTTCAATACGCACTTGAATAAAGTATGCTGAAATGAAACATCGTCGAACAACATAGTTTAAATTGAATAATTCGAAAACAGTGAATTTTGTAATAATAAGTAAATAGATTTTAGTATGTTGCTATACTAATGTTCTTAGGTGCTATACTCCAAGCTATACTAAAATATACTAGTGCTTACTTAATAGACCTTGCAATTACTCTTTTTCCCTAACTTAAATTTCTAAGTAAGTAAACTAAATAAGTTTCTTAAAATATCCATCCACGTATGTTTGAGTGATTTTGTTTGAACTGATCAGAATAAAACCACAAAAGACATTTATTTATTTCTATCTTTTATTAAGTGGTGATTTTCATGTGATTAAATACGTAAAATTTTTTATTGTTATTATTTTGAATTAAAAATTACATGCGTGCATACATCGGTTAAATTTCAAGAGCATATTTAATATTTTAAAGAAGTAAATGTACTTATATGATAAATCAATTACTGTTATTTTGTTTACATAAATTATTTAATATTTTCTTAATAAATAATTTGTATTCTGTTTTCCACGTATTTAAATAGCTAATATTAAATAATAGCTTAAATAGAAAATTTTTGTAGGCAAGTATTTAAATAACTAAAACTGATATACTATTTATTTCCACTCATAACAGAAATGTTTCACAGAAATTTTATATACCCCTAACCCTAAACCCTAAACTACTGAACTGTAGAGAAAATTAACAAAATAACCATGGAAAAACTTACTAACTAAACCATGAACGAAAAGAAAACAATCAATGGAGACAGATTGCAAGGCTAAAGACTTGCATGCTGGGTTTTACCGGCAATTACTCATGAAACTTCCCCCATATCTGTCAAGATCATACTGGCCAAAGAAAACTTTAAAACAGGCCATCCAAAGCAGCAACCGAATTCGAAAAGAACACTTTAAAACTGTCCATCCAAAGCAGCAACCCAATTCAAAAAGAACGACACATCCAGACAGAGCTCCTTATAAAGCCTACGATTATTTGGCGATATTTTTAATCGCCAAAAGTAAAGCATCGCAGTAATCTTTATCCCTGACGAAATTGTTTGCCAAACTATTTAACAAACTAATAGGAAAATTCTGATCCATTGCATCTTGATAGAGATTTATAATGTCATTTATTATACTATTATGATTAGAATTTAACTTTGCTATCCTTATTAAACTATTGATAATCATATTTCTGAAAATGGAAATATGCACATTGGAATTAAAATTTAATATCTTAATAGTTTCAAAGTTGTAATCCTTTCTCTTATCATAAATGCAAGTCCGTAATCCACCCCTCTCAATGTCGATAGTGAGATCCAAATAATTTATATACATACATATATATATATATATATATATATACATACATACATATATATATATATATATATATATATATATATATATATATATAAAGCATTTTTCCCAGTACTGCCAAGATTCAGTGCCTGTTAGTCTTCCATAGCGTTACTGTCGGGTATGTGGGGCAGTGGCCCCAGGCTCCTCGGTAAACCGTCAGAAGTAGTAGTATATATAGCAAGGCACAATCACACACTAGCGTCTCGGTGTAGCTCCGCTCCCTATGGAGATCGTAGTGAGTGGATTCAACCAAGTCCAATCGAAGCTAGATTTGGCGAAGTATTGCTAGTTTGGCGAAGTGTTGCTAGTTAGCGAAGCATAAATGTGATATCGAAAACAATTTACTAGAAACTTTGAACACAGATAGAACCTGAATAGTGATGATGCTTATTATATATTCCAATTTCGGAAATTTCAACTTGTGAATTCCAAAGGGATTCGCCTCCCCCCCCCCCCCTCACGGAAAAATAACATTTTTGATAATGTGTCTTCTAATTGTCATAAATACTTGCATTTTGTAGGCAGGCACATTCTGAATAGGGTCATACTTAAATTTGAAAAATTCTAAAAATATATATATACCTTTGTTTCAGAACTAAAACAGCCATAGACACTAGAAATTTTGAATGAACATATAACCTTAATAGTGATGCGAAAATACTCCAATTGAAATTTTAATGAGTGGTGTCCAAAGAATGTTTTCCCCCTCCCCTGTCCAGATAAAAAATGTAAGACTTTTGTTTATGACCCTTCAAATTTTCTTAGCATATATACTATTAAGGATTTACCTGCATAAAAAAATTAAAATACCTTTGATTATTCGAAGTCATACCACCAAAACTGTTTTTTTTAAATCATGGAAGGGGGGGGGGGTTAGATTATCTTCTCTTAAAGTTTTTAATAAAGTAACACTTAAACAGGATTACTATTCAAAATGTACCTGCCTGCAAAATTCAGATATCAATGTCAATCTAAAGAATAAAATTGCATTTTGGGGGGGAGGGGGGTATATATCCAAGAGCCTAAAATGCAGGCATGAAAGTGGGAAATAGGAAAAAAGGAGGAAAATCTTTTCGGTCCATATGATGGCGCCAAACTTTTAAAATTTAGACACATTTTAACAGTTATTTATGGGATAAAATGAAATATAATTGTACGTTGTTATTTTCTTTTCAGAGCTTAGAAAGCATTAAAAACAAATTTAAACTTTTAAATCAAAAGTGTTGCATAAATAGAAGAAAATATTCTATTCCAAAAAGAACATTATGAAACTTCCTTTTTCTTTTAAAGTCTAAAAAACTTTCACTCTGGAGAGATACTTTAATCAAATTTATTTACACGACTTTCATATGATTATAATATAAGCTTCCCTTTGATTTGATAGATCTTTTGCACAGCAATTCGGAAAAAAAAAAAAAACTCCAAGGATTTTAGTTAGACAAAACGTCTGATTATTAAATTTTCAAGATTCCCCCCGCCCCCTCCCCTACCTTATATGCTTCCAATATTTTCTTTGCATTTTTGCATCAATCCAGAAAATGACCAAACTTATTTTTAGAAAGGTGGAATTCCACCTTTAGGAGGAACACTTTCATGCCAGAAAATGGTATCATTTTTTAGAAGTACAAACATCGCCGCGTCACGTGACTTTCGAAGCTTACCGTTAGATACCCAGATACCATGCACGTTTGCAGTAAGTTTGACTTTTTCTCGATATTTCCTTGTCTTGATAAATTTGACACAACAGTTTTCACTCAAAAGTACTGCAAGGCAGATGAAACAAAATCGATCTCTCCCTTGCAATGCCATTTTGCTGTAAAACTGCTGCAACACTGTCATATTTCAACGACGTCAGCGAAAATTTCCTTTGTTGAGAACAGAATAGATAACAGCGTATGACTGGAAATTCACAGCTCGGAGTCAAAAGAAAAAGACACATCGTTATTGAATCTCGTGATTAGCGGATCATTGATTAGCGTTCAAATAAAGGAACCCATAAATAAAGGTATTTCTTATTTTAATTATTCAAATGTGATTATTTTCTCTAAAGTAACATTTCTTTATAATCTACAACTTATTTCATAACAAAAATTCTAATAAATTAAAAGTTATGTTTTATATTAAGTTAATTTAATAACTTAATTTAATATTAAGTTTTCTAAGTAATGCCTACGTTTTTCAATAGTTATGTTTTGGGTCATGTTAAATATTTTTTAATAAATTTTTCTGAACTTTACAGGGAGTTTAAGATTTCGTTTGCTTTTTTTTATTGTTGTTGTTGCCTTTCACGCTGCTGGAGCAGATTTGAATTCAAAAGCTTATCTCCGGGAGAGATTTCTGTTGCTCCGGGATGAGGTGGAGGGGAGGGAGGGGCAGGGGCGTTGCGATAGGGGTTATGAGGGGAGCCCCCCCCCAATATATGTGAACTTGGGAAATTTGAGCTTAGAGTTAGGAAAGTATAGATTTTAAAATACTTATTCTTTTTTTTTAAGTAAAAATAAAAAAAAAATTATTTATTGTTTTGCAGACGATCTTTCTGAGTTCTGTAATAATAAAATAGTTCAACTTTCAAAAGAAATACAAAAAGCAGCCAGACCCAATTTCTCATTATGTTTATCTGTGGTACAAAAATATCATACGTCTACCAGACATGAATTTCTCTACTGTTGTCCATCAACAGTGTCTGTAATATCTTTCCTCCAAAATTTTGTTCCTTATTCAAAAATCTAAAAATATGAGGCTATTTTCTATAAAGTGCAATTATGACTCGTACACAATTGAAGACAAAAACTTTCAGTAAATGAACCAATAATTATAATTTTTATGTTTTTAGTTTCAGCATTTTTGGGGGGGGGGGAGATTTTTTTTTGCATATAAGTATCATTATCATTAAAGACAATTGAACATATTATTTTAGCTGGAAAATAGATAATTTTTTTTTCATGTTGGGAAAATTTTTAACTCCCCCCCCCCCCCGCCGAAAAATTTTATGCAGCTACGCCCCTGGAAGGGGGGAGGGGACATTCCGAGATGGAAATTGCACTTTTGTCCATTAAAAAGCAAAAAAATTCAAACCTTCCGGGACGACATTTCATGGTTCCGGGGTGAATGTCCCCTCTCGGTCACCCCCTGAATTCAACACTGCGTTCGAGAGTATGATTTTAAACTTTAAATTATTTTTTCATTACCATTAACATTTTTTTCTCTGTTTAAATATTAAGTATAATTTAAAACTGTTTCTTAGTTGGCTCTATGCTTATCTACCTGGATTTCTAATGTACCTCTTTTTTCTAATTTTTATTGAAATTACTAAAAGTATTTCCTACCGACGTCCGTTTTATTTAATTCTTTAATAATTTCTCTTTTCTTTTGACGTAACTGCTTCTTAATCGGATGTGTATAAATCTTTTTATTTCCAAATTTTTGTAAAACTTTTAAATATGAATATTTTAAAATTTTTAGTTTTTCACGCTCGCAAATCACGCATGTACCGGAGCAAATCGAAACGATATTCCGGTTCGTGAAATTATGACAAATATTATTCTAGTTAGTGATCCGTGAAGTTATTAAAACATCTTATTACAATTTCATACGTATGGCTTTTATTGTGCTGTCTATAACTTTTTTTATTATTTAGAATTTTGAATGCAGTTTTTAAATTGTTTTGTATGATTAGACATAAATTCGCCTAAAGTTTAAAAAAAAGTTTTTAGTCAACGATAATTTTGAAATAGCGTCCCTATTCGTAGATTTTCCATTTCGAGACCTGCCGCAAAAAATTTTACTAATATTGATTGGTGCATATTTTTTAATGAATTGAAGCTAAATAACTAAGATTCATTGAATAACCACTTCAAAATCTCAATGTTATAGTATTAATGTCAGATTTGAATATTGTTTATTTGTATTCTTATTGAACATGTTTTGTTTTGCTTTGTTTTTTACATGTAAAAAAAGTGTTCAACTGTAGAGTAGGTGGGGGCAAAGATACGCACTGCCTGATTTAATATTAAGAAACATTTCTACAATCATGACCGCTAGGTAGTAGTTTGGTCCCATGTGTAGTAGTTGTGTGATCAAACCTTATGAAAAACGTAGCACTCCGTGCCAAGAAAATGAGGTAAGTTTAAATTTTCGAATTTTGATCTAATATTTTAAAAATTTCACTTTATTGTTTAGCTAACATTACTTCGAATTTTTACAAATCCAAAAGTTCAGTGGAGAACGGAAGCTCTATAGCTTCTAAATGCCGTATAGTTTATCTCGATCGCATTTGTTTAAACTTGTAGGTAGCCGGTTAAGTAAAATACTACAAAATGGGGCAAAAGTACGCAACCGTCTTGGGGCAAAGATACGCACAAGATTAAGATTCGGGGCTTTGCCTTATCGTTTTAGCTAGATGCAAAGCTTTCCACAATTACGTTGTGGTAAGTTTTATTTTTTATATTGTATAAAATATAATAGCTACTTAACTTATATAAGCTAGTTAACTACATTTTCCTTTTTCTAGTTAAGTTTTTTATATATAGAACGTAGATATCTACTTACCTACTTTTAAAAATCAATATTCTTGTTTCATAAAACGATTTTGCTTTAAAGTCTTAACCCTTAACTCATGTTAACGGTCTCACAGGCTGCTGCTATATTCATTTCTCATAGCTTAACTTGTAATTTTCAATTTAACTATTAATGTTATTTTAATTTTGATTCGTTTAGAAACTTAATAGTATCGCTAAAGACTTCTAAATGAGAACTTTTATTATAATAGGCCTTTACATAAAATTTAGCGCAAAAACAGTATCTTATGAGTCAGTCAACCCTTTCATTCATTCTACGATCAAGGGGTCTTTAAGACCGCTCACAGTATTTATTCAACAATTTTTGTCACAGTAGTTTGAGGTTAACTGCTATTTGCGATCTCACAGACCCCCTGTTTATTTCCTTTTTTTTCGTATTTTAACTTACAATTTTCAGTTTAACTATAAATACTAGTGAAATTTACTAATGCTTTTGCATAACTCATTCGTTTTATTGGAAATGGGGCAAAATCCCACAATAAGTGGGCAAAAATACGCACTGTGTATCTTTGCCTCACGACTGCGTACTTTTGCCCCAACCGATGAGGCAAAGATACGCAGAGCAATGTTTTTAAAAATTGCAATTTCTCTCAGAATTATAATTTGACAGAATGTCGGTTGATGTTAGCACTTGCCTAAGGTTCTAATCTAACATTTTAATCACTCATTACATAAGTTTAGACTAAGGTGTGTGTTAAAAATGAAAATGTATGGAAAGTGCGTATCTTTGCCCCCACCTACTCTATATTTATTTATTATTATTTTTATGGTAACAATCTTTCATAAAAGGTAACTTCATAAGAGCCTACACTAGTCACGCGAAGAAACGGTCAAGTTAATGTTAATCATATGGGAGATATTTAGATTTCTCTCTCGCATTTTAATATTTTTTAATCCTTTTCATGCATAGGATACCTGAGGTTGAAAAGTTTTATTCTGCGTTTGTACTGTTTAGGTACTAACTAGTTAATGTTCAGTTTGTCTCTCTGACTAGATTAAAGTTGATAAATTAGGTTGAACTAATTTGACGAGATAAATTAGATTAAACTGATGAAATTTTATTAGATAAATTAGACTAACTGACTAGATAAACTAGTTTTGATTTTAGTTAAATTTTTTGGCTTCCGCACTTAAAATGTAAAAACTGAAGAATTGTAAACATCACTTGTGTGTCTCTCTGTCCGTCTGTCATAGTCAATTTTACGAAACTACGAAACATGAAAATTTCAAACTTGCCAGAGTTATACGGTTATTGACCAACATACTTATTGATTATTAGCGATTCGCAAGTATTTTTAGAAAAAAAAATTAGGGAAATAAGCTACTTATTTTTATTTTCTTTTGTGTATGTAGTGTGTGGTGTATCGTTCGAAAGATCTTGTAATACGGAAACCAAAAGTATATTTGTTGTAATTTTAGATATTACATTTTCAAAGATATAGTCGAAAATGTACTGGGAAAATGTGTCCCCCCCCCCCTCCTTCCCCGCTATTACCGAATCTACTGTAAATAAAATTATGGAAAAAATAGTACTAGAAGTTTATTTAAGCCATACAGGAAAACTGTAGCGATTATCCAGTCACATACTTTTGAGAAAATCGTATTTTTTCGTTACACACTGACTTTACTTGGCAGGTGCTCAGTGGAGGGGTTGACGGATGCTCGATGTACCTATCGACGCGGAATCATAATCGTTTTCGCAAATATTTAATAAAGGCGCTGGTAGTGCTTTGATGACTGCTTAAAGAATTTAAAACTTTATACTAAAGAATGTTCTTATTTCTACTAGTTTATCTTGTTTGCTCTTGGAAAAAACAGATATTTTAAGAAGTAAAATTATTTTAAATGGTTAAATCTTTAAAAGTTTAATTAAACTTTACGTTTAATTTCGATACGTTCATTCTTACGGGATAACGCATGGGATAAAAATTTCACATTAAATGTCAAACTAACTGAATGAATTATCTTAATATGTTCTTCTCGGGTCTAAACAATATAGTAAATAAATTGTTTATGCTAATTATGTCTTTGTTTAGTCATCTTTATTCTTATGTATTGTGTAATTTGCCAGACGCGTAACCCATATTACTCTCGAGTCTGGTTTGCCTGAAAGTTCAGTCTGAAAGATAAGGCTTATCGCTCGGCAAAATCGATTTAATTGTTTCTATTAAGTTTTATTACCTCCCGGCAATTCCACCCTTAACATCAAGGTAGTTTTGTTAACTGAGAAGTTGTAGTTAACGATCACCTTAAAAACTAACTGTAGACAGAATTCTTGAAAGCTGTAAAAAATAAACCTGTGATTTTTTAAAATTCATTCTTTTTTTTTTTTTTCCTCAGATGTAGAGACATTAAAAAACATGGATTAGAATGTGGAAAAATTGCATGATGCAACACACTCAGGTGGGGAAGGAGAACAGGAAAGTGTTAAATATATTTAAATATTTATTTTTTCAATTATTTTGGGAACAATCTCTTAACTCAAAATATGTAGAAAATAATGCTTTATAATACTGTTATTTATAAACTGTTATTTGTATTTGTGTAAAAATAAACTTTGTAACTATTTTATAAGTAGTATTTTTTTATTACAACTTTGTCTTTTTTAAATTTTTGAAGCTTTTCAAATAATTTATATATATATATATATATTACATTTTGGCTGCAAAAACATATAAATTATATTATCTTTGATAAAATTAGCTAAAAAGTTCATCAATAAACAGGCAAGCATGCTTATTTCCTGAAAAACCTTTAAATTGTATTTTTCTGTTGTATCATTAAAAAAATCTTAGAATAAAAAAAAAAAAACTTTTGAAATGCAGTGATAACCTTTAACTGATGTTACCGATCTCTCAGACCGCGGCTTTGTTCAATTTTTGCAGTTTAACTTCCAATTTTCAGTTTAACCACAAACACTATCGAAATTTTGTTCCGTATGGAACTTTTGTACTATCACCAGAGACTTTTGAATAGGTGAATTTTAATTATAACACTTCTGTGCAAAAGGTTTAGTTCAAAAACACCATACTATGAGTTAGTCGTGCCTTTTATTCATCATTCGTTGCAGCGGTCTCACAGACCGCTTCACACTAGTTATGGGATAATTTCTGGGACATCAGTTAAAGGTTAATATCCAGAATGCGTGGTATTTCTAATAAACATTTATTTATGTTACAGTAAAAAAAGTAATATCTTACTAAATCCGTAAATAAGTTTTATTTGATGAAATACATGGCTATTAAGTTTGCAAATTCAATTATCCTAGTTTAATTTTCTAATTATCTTAGGATGTTTTTTTGCCTATTACAGTTTTCTTACTTGCCTTTAAAAACATTTAATATTAATGTATGCAAATTATTAGAGAAATGTTTGTGTGGTGTGTCCAATAAAAGTTTGTATATTGATAGCTATTTATGAAATTTATTTCAGAAAGGAATGAGTTCCATGAATTTTTCTTAATGACAAGCAATAAATAATATGTATAAGTTTGTTTAGAAAATCAAACCTGCTAGCATTTTTTTTTTTTTTTTTTTTTTTTTTTTTTTTTTTTTTTTTTTTTGCATATTTTTTGAGGGCGTAAATAAGAAACAATTCTTTGATTCTGAGATAAAATGTTTCTGTTTCTGTTATTTTTTATTTTGTGGTTTAATTGAGGCAAGTCAAAAACAATGTATTTTAAGTTTATGATACATTTTTTTTTCTTTTTTTTAAGGAATGTATTTGAAATGAAAGCTGTGTGTTTTAAATGAAATGAATGCGATATGAATGATGGTAAAGGAAACAATATTTGGGGATTTATCACTTTTCCCGGCTAACTCAAAAATAACAGATCTTTCCTTAACCCTTTGAGGGGCAAGCAATTGTGTTTTTGAAATGTCGGATTCACGCCGGAATCCGCAAAAAGATTTATTGCCAAATAAGGAAAAGCAAGTTTACGACTTTTTCCCACCAAAGTTAGAAAAGTAAAATTTAATAAATTTTTTCTGGTGCAAATCCTCATTAATCGTAGGTGAGATAAAATATATCCCACCGCGCCTCAAGGGGTTAATGCAATAAATCCAGCACCTGTAAAAATGATTAATTAATAAAATTTTAAAACGAATGATCAACTTATTTTCTATTTATTTGTTATCCATCTCGAGAAGATAGATCATGCAAAATGATGATTGTTAATTGCCGAACACACTTACCATTCTTATTAACCAAATTCATTCAAACCAGTAATTTGATATGCATTTGTTAAGTACATAAAATCAGATTGATGAATTTCAGCTAAGATATTTGATTACCTAATCTTCCGTAATCAAGTCTACTGCCAAGATTAAAGTGTAACAAAAAGAATATCAGCAACAATATAGCTCAATGTAAATGTAGCTATCATTAAAGGATTTTCACAAAAAACATTCCATTGCACCAAATCTTATTAGCTAAAACACGCCAATAGGCCATTGACCCGATTACGGAAGATAATAGGTTTAAAAATCTGCGTTATCGAACGAACATATTGATAAGCAAATGGACATGAAGCATAAATGCCTAAGTGATTTTATTTGTAAAGAAAGATGAAATACGTAACAACAAAAATTATATATGAAATGTTGCCATGATCGCAAAGAGTTCTTGGTACTTTTATGTTAACCAGGTGCAAATCTCGCAAATAGCATTTTTTATTTTTCACGTGATAACTTAAAACAATGCTTTAATGTTAAAATTAAATGTCTTGGTTTATGTTATTTATCAGGTTTTTTTTTTATTAATTCTTTTGAAATAAGTGAAAGTCTTGGATTTAAAATTTTTCTGTTTTAGTTATGCATTTTAAGGAAAATGAATGAAAGGGTTATATTTTAAATGAAATTAATGCAATAAAAAAATGCAATGGGATTTTGGATATTTGGCCATTATCACCTACACCCTGCTGACATAAAAGTACAGAATTCTTGATTTATCTATCAGAATCTTCTGATTTGGCGAAGACTTGAGCAAGTAAATTGAATTATGAATAATAAAAAAAGCATGATACAATGATACTATATATTTTAAGGAAAACCAAACAGGTCGCCAGTGGCAGCTAGTTGTACAAGAAATTAGAATTGCTTTCGAATCTACTTTAAACTATAAGTCCTTGTCTACTCAGTCTATACAGGGTGTATCTAAACTCTTGGGTAAAACTTTAAGGGGTGATAGTATACATCAAGACAAACAATATTAAATAGGAAACTAAGGGTCCCAAACGTCTTCCGAAGGAGATAGGTGCCATTAAAGTTTAGAGTCCAAATTTTCAAATGATTATAAAAAACGGGAAAAGAGTATTGTAAAGAGTGCTGTGCTATTTGATTTTTTTAAGAACTTTTTATTAAGATATGGAAGTAATATACAAAATGGGGGGGGGGGGGGGTTATGGTTTGTTTCACAGATATAGAAAGCTTTGTTAAAACTTACTATGTAAAAGGTTTACTTTCTTAAGAAAAATATAAAGAAATATTGCTCTTTAAACCTTTTTATTAAAAATACAATAAAATTGTAAGCAAAAAAATACTTTCAAATAAAATTTATTTGGAAATTACTGATTTTTTATTTTTTAAGAAATAATTTCCCATCATGTAAGTTTTTAATCTATAGTTGTATTGGGGTGGTATGATATTAGATTTACTGGATACAACTGTATAAAATGCATAAAATACATTATTATTGCTCCCATTATTGAAAAGAAAGTTTTATTGTGATATCCCCCCCCCCCATTTATTGTTAATGCTGAATTTAGGCAATAGATGGCGATACCATGCAGAGAAGCATTTAATTATTGATGTATTTAACTAATCCTGCAACAAGCAACGTAAAATACTTCAAAAACAGATTTTAATTATATTTTGTACCTTGAAATTTTTAATGCTAGGCAACGGTTTAATAATTTAGTTAGCCAACTGAATTATTTAATTTGAGGTTTTATTTCACTTAATTTTTTTCTGTGAATCCATTTCCCATTTATTGTTAATGCTGAATTTAGCCAGTAGATGGCGATACCATGCAGAAAATCATTTAACTATTGATGTATGTAACTATCAGACACAGGAAAGAAGACTAGACTCAGCAACACCAATTCAGCCCATGTTAACGAATGAAGTAACGGAGAGCGTGATCTAGGGCTCAGACACAGGAAAAAAGACTAGTCTCGGCAACACCAATTCAGCCTATGTTAACGAATGAAGTAACTGAGAGCGTGATCTAGGGACGTTTTCTGACCCTTCCAATATGGCAGCCAGTGCGAGAGCAGTGAAACTCAAATTAGTGATTATTAAAAATAAATTAACATGTATGCAATCCAAAGAGTTCTCGATTATTCCTGTTTTCATTTATGAGTAATACAATTAATTTCAAGAGATTTCTCAACTTTTATTTAATATTTATTGAGGAAATCCTTACTTGAAAATCTGAAAGAATAAAAATATTAACTGTCTAGATTGCTGCTGTTGCTGCCATCTGTTGAACCAAATTTGATGAAGTTGAATAAAAAAATCTTTAACAGTAAAAATGTTTAAAAAATATGCTAGATTAAATGCTATTAAATGATACTGAAATACTCGAGAAAAATGTGTACACTGCCTCTGAAGTACTAAAATACTTCAGTTTTACTCAGTAATAGGCACAATATTTCTCCATCATTTATTTACTTTAGAGTTAAAATTCCAGATCTTGAGCTAGGTTTTTTTTTGCATTAATTTTATTAGTGTTAAGTATTCTTATATATAAAAAAATTAAGAATAATAAAATTTAATGAAAAAATTAATTATTACCCCGCCCCCTCTCAAAATACCTTTTATTATTATTAATTTTATATCACATTAAATCAAAATTGACGTTTCTAAATTCTTTAGATTTTGCCTATCAGAAAATTTATTAAAATAAACGTCAAAAGCCTGTGTTCTTAGATTTTAAACAGTTTTTATTGCATTAATTTCGTTACCTTAAAAAATATTTTTTAGAATTCTCATCATTTTTTTAAAGTAAAATTATGAATAAGAAAATGCAAAGACAAAATTAATTACTATCCATTCCCACCCCAATATCTCATTTTTTATAATATTATTCATAATTTTAGTTCACGTTAAATCGGAACTGACGTTCCAAAATTCACTAGATTTTGTCTACCAGATGGTTTTTAAATAAACGTCTTAAGCTCTTAAGCGGTAGTCTTCAAATGATTAATTAGTGAATTAACAACAAATTTCTGCCTGATAAGTGATTTTTAATTATTTAAAAATTAATTATTTCGCAAAAAAAGTGTATATATATATATATATTATTTGTTATGATTTGCAAATTATTAAAATGCAATAAAAGTTCAGCGATAATGAAAAATTCTTCTGTATTTTTGGTTAATACAGACTTAAAATAATTTTTTATACTTCATTATCCCTTGATTAGTTTTCAGCTTTACAAATCTTACTGAAGTATGAAATGATTTTTATAAAAGTAATGCAATTCATTTAAAACACTAGTAATAATTTTAATCTAGGTTCTATATTTTATTATTTTTTGTTAATAAAATTCTAGATGTAAACTTCAGCATTGAAAAGCTAGTAATGGAATTCATTTAAAACACTAGTAATAATTTTAATCTAGGTTCTATATTTTATTATTTTTTGTTAATAAAATTCTAGATTTAAACTTCAGCATTGAAAAGCTTACAAAATCAAATGAATGATTTTTATAAAAGTAATGCAATTAATGCAACTCATTTAAAATATTTCTTAGAAATAATGCACTGAGGTGCAATATATTGCATTTACAAAATAAATCTATATATATATGCTTTAAAAAAAATGCTTACTGCTTCAAAGAGGACAGACCTCGCGACCTATGTATTGCGAGGCCCGCACTTAACCGACTGTGCTACGGAAGGATCGTAAACTTTCCACTAAACGTTGATCAGAAGAAATTAAGCGCATGAATACAGTAGACGCAATTTCGGTGAAATTCCCATAAATGGTGGAAAAATATAGTCCGATTTTTCATGCTTATTATAAAACGAATAAGAGTCTTCCTGGAAACACACATGGTCTTATTCGGTTCACCTAAAATAGATTTATATTATATATTAATTTTAATAAGATCATTTTCGGGGGAAAAAAAGTGAATTAAAAATAAAATTAGAGTTTTCCCAGAAAAAAGAAAAGTGTTATTCACCTCGTCTTAATCAGATTTATATTATATATCAATTTTAAAAAAATCGTTAGTACCGTTTTCGAGATTTTGAAATTAGGAACTTCTTACATATACAGTCCGAACGTTTTCGCTTTAAAAATGGCTATTTAGATCTCAAAATATACTGCACGTAGAAATGTAAAAATTTCAGTTTACGATTAGGCTGCAGATATAAGACTGTTCTATAAAAATCAGATCAATAGCACCTATATCTGCGGAGTCATTAAAAGGCGGCTTTTCGCGTTTTCTTTGATGTCAAGTTAGCCGTATATATGAGTTCCGCCATCTACGAATTCTACGATACGATTTTAGGCTTAACGCTGCGTCACTCGGAATACTACCGTCTTCCATGATATATTACACTATTTATTTTTTATTTATATTTTACATTTTAATATTTAAAATAGTTCATTGTTACAGCTTCACAGCTAATTGGCATATTTTAGCGTGCATGATTTGACACATAATTAATTCAATTACTGTTGTACCTCGTGTATAGTTATAACCATAATCAATATTTATCAATGTATTACCTGGGCCCAGCTTAGGGAAATAAAATATTAATTTTTAATTAAATTCTCAAAATATTAAAATGTTATATTTTCATGGAAAACACAACTACGTTCATAATTTTTACAATCTAAGCTTATCAGGAAGTGAGTGAAAAATCGAATTCAAAATTCCATCTTTATATACATAAACCAAGTTTTAAAAAAGTAAAAATCTTGGCTACTGGCTTATTTTTTTTAACTCTTTTCTTTTATCATTTAATATCATTAACTTAGAAAACTGAAAGACAGTAGAAAACGTAAAAAAAAAGCAGTGTTAAGGGAACAAAAAGGAAAGCAAAAATAAGATTACACTTATGCCTATAATGAAATATAATAACGAAAAAATGAATTACATCAAAACTATCATACAACGAAATTGGGATCATGCAGTAACCAGTTATATCACAATTACAAACAGTTTTCAATATTTATATTATCTCCGGATATATATATATATATACTTATTTAAAACTTACTTCGGGGAGAGGGAGGGGTCTTAGTTTTCCACTGCACTCTCTTGCGTCCCATGCATATTAAGATTGTTTGGAAAATATAGTCTTCATACAAATATCATCGGATTCATAATTAGAAATCTGCGGTAATATGAGATGGCGCAACGATTTATTTACTTAAAGCAGATTAGTAAAATTAACATAACGCTTTATTAGACTACATCTAAATAAATACCGGATTTAATAAATAATAATAAAAAAAACTTTCATAAGAATTTTTCTTATATAATATTAAACTTTTATTTTTAATGGACAGCATAGCATAAACAAAACAGCTTATTCTACATATTATTACAAAAAAGTTTATGTAATATTTTTTGTTTTGTTTATTCATAGTGTATAAAAACTTACATTTTTTTAAAAATTATTTTCCGTTAGGCAAAACTTCTTGGAAGTTTTTCAGAGTTCAAGGATAGTTTTTAAATTTTTCTACAGTAATGCGCGAATTTTTGTCTTATTTTGGATTTAAAAAGTAACATAAAGGAAAAAGAAAATTTTATTTAATTTTCATTAACTAAAAAAGTACTTGCATCATTTAAAATTCTTTATAGCTTAAAATCAAAATCTTTCACTCACATTTTAGAAAAAGTCATCAAAATTAAGTTAACTGAGTTAATTTCGATGGTTTATTTTAAATGAAAACAGAATGCAACATCGCTTCAAAATTGCCGGTAAGAATTTTTCTCGGAAAAAGGAGTCGGCGACATTTTCCTTACTGCTTAGAGATTGTTCTCTGAAAAGGACGGGACTCAATAACCAATGAGGTGTTTGGATTTCACCTGACTGTGATTTTCGCCCTCCATTTTAGAACTTCGCTGTTGATACAGGAAATTTGTACTACTTTTAACTAACGGCAAAGTGCTATTAAAATAATGGAGTTATGGATAAAGAGGAGGAGACATATAGTGTAGAGTCTACCAGTTGCGAGTGAATTGACTGAGAAAATACATGTAAAAGAACAAATAATTGTACAAAAATTACTTTCAGGTGCATACGATATAATATAAAGATATTTAAAATACAAATTAAAAATATCTTAAAATACTATTGTAACTAGGTTAAATCATAGGCACTAAATAAAACTTGATTAAATATAATTATAATAAACACTGGATTAATCTATCATGACAAAAACTAATACAGCACTTGTGCAAAGCACACCGCGTCAAAAGTAAAGAAACATCCGAACTAAAAGTTTAGTTGTACAACTACTGCTGCAAGTACATTTTTTTTTCAACACTTCCTCTAAAAATATACTTGTTTAAATGAACACATTATGCATACATTGACATTAAACACAGAGAAAAACACTGAAAAATAATTTCAATCAACAGTCTTCAGTCCTAAATAAAGTCTAAGCTTTTCAAAAGGAACTCTAGCAAGAGGTTTTGTGATAATGTCAGCAGCCTGATTTTGGCTGTCAATATGTTCAATGTTCATTATCTTTTGATGAAATTTTTCACGAACGAAATGATGTCTCACTTCTATATGCTTCGAACGCTTATGAAATTCAGGATTCTTAACTAGTTTGATAGCACTAGCATTATCCACAAACAGAGTTGGAATATCTTTAAGCACTGAAATTTCACAAAACAGACGTGCCAACCAAATAATTTCTTTCGTGTCTTCATTGGCTGCCACATATTCAGCTTCAGTTGTTGAAAGCACTATGCTTTTTTGTTTTTGGCTAGTCCATGTAATAGCACCACCAGAATATAAACAAAAGATTCCAGTTCTTGACTTTCTAGTAATTTCATCTCCAGAAAAATCAGCATCACTGAAAATTTTAAGATCACCAACTAGATAATTTGCTTTATAAAGCAATACATGCTCAGAAGTTCCTTTTAAATGTTTAAAAATTCTTTTGACTGCTTGCCAATGACACAACAAAGGTGAGTCCAAATTTTCAGACACAACAGAAACTGCATAGACAATATCAGGACGCGTGGCTGTACACAGATACATCAAACTTCCCACCGCTTCCCGATAAGGAACTTTCGCATCAAGAGTTAGATCACTTGTTTCATACTTTTCAGATGGAGTTGCTACAGCATTAGCATCACTCATTCCAAATTTTTCAAGAATTTTCATGATATATTTACCTTGACTTATAAAGACTGAGCCATCATTCAGCTTGGTAATTTGCATTCCCAGAAAACAATCTAAGGAGCCAACTGCAATTTTAACTTCAGCTTTTAACTTTTCCACAAATTTGAAAATTTCACTTTTGTCAGAACCCGCTATCAAGCCATCATCTACGTAAATGGCTACAATGAGCTTCTTTTCTTTATTTTTATAGAAGAATAAACATGGATCAGCTTGACTACAATTTAATCCTTGATTTTGAATAAAGTTTACAAAGCGTTTGTTCCAGCACCTAGGAGCTTATTTCAAACCATATAAGCTTCTATCAAGTTTGCATACACGACCTGATCCATCATTATAGCCTTCTGGCTGTTTCATAAAAATTTTCTCATGAAGCGCTCCATACAAAAAAGCTGTTTTTACATCAAATTGCAAAAGATGAAGATTTTTTGATGCTGCGACACTCAGTACTGTTCTAACGGTATCAAGCCTAGCCACAGGACTGAAAGTTTCATCATAGTCTATACCATGTTTCTGACTATAACCTTTCGCCACCAACCTTGCTTTATATCTGTCAATGCTGCCATCAGCTTTAGTCTTTACTCTTAGCATTCAGCGATTTGATATCAGTTTTTCTCCTGAGGGTAAGTCCACAAGACTCCAAACTTTATTTTCTGCCAAAGAAGCCATTTCTTCATCCATAGCTTGCTTCCATCTTTCGGCATCTCTGGATTGCATTGCTGAGGCATAGGAGTTAGGGACATCATGCTCTGCTAATAAAACATAGTCCTGTAAATGGGAAGGTGTTTTGATAATTCTTCCGCTGCGACTTTGCACTGTTATGTTATTTACAGAGTCTTCTGTAACAGATTCCAAACTTTCAGCAGGATCCATTAAATTTTCTTCATTTTCACGGTCAACATTTTCATTTGGACTGAGTGTACAGTTCAAAGTTTTATTTTGATCAATGGTACTCAGATCTGATGGAATTTCAAGTGTATTCTTAGAAATGAAGACTTTCTCTTCTTTGAATATGACATCACGGCTCAGAACAACTTTACCCTCAGCTGGAAGCCAAATTCGGTAACCATCTTTCTCACCACAGTATCCTACAAAGTTGCCCTTCTCACTCTTCTTGTCCCACATTTTTCTTTTTTGTTTAGGTATATGCGCAAAACATCCTGTGCCAAAAACATGGAAATGATCTATCTTAGGAGCTTCTTTCTTGAACCATATTTCATACGGTGTTTTTCCTTCTAATGTTGTGGGTCCAGTTCTGTTTAATGTATAGACAACAGTGTTGACTGCTTCAGCCCACAGTCTGACAGGGAGATTCTTCGCATGTATCAAGGATCTTGCACTTTCAACGAGTATGCGATTTTCTCGTTCCGCAGAACCATTCTGTTCTGGAGTATATGGCATGGCAATGTTTGAAGTTATTCCCTTAGATGCAAGGATTGCGTGAACTTCAGAATTATCAAATTCCTTACCACCATCACACCTGAACACCTTGATCCTGTTACCAGTAGTTTCTGCTTCATTTATGAAGGTTTTTAAACAGTTTGCTACTTCAGATTTATGTTCAATAAAGAAAACTCTACGATATCTTGAAAAGTCATCTTTAAAGGAGACAAAATATCTCGACCCTCCAATGGATCTCTGTTGCATGGGACCACAAACATCTGCATGAATAGTCTCGCCAGCACACATTGGCCTATTCTTTCTAGTGCCAAAACGTTTTCGTTGTTGTTTGCCAAGCACACAACCTTCACAAAACTCTTCACTACCTTCAACACGGATACCTTTTCTCTCTAAAATATGTTTCACATGGCGCTTATTTTGGTGACGTAATCTTTCATGCCGCAGCTGTAATGTGTCTTCTTGTGAGGCAATGTAAACATCAGCAGATTTATCAGGCATTCTCACTCTCATTTTGAGTGCATACAGCCCTCGAGATGTTCTCTTGCCTGTCATTCGTACATCACCATTTTTCAAAAAAGCACAACCATTTGTATCAACTTTAAATTTGAAACCCTTGTCAACAGTTTTACTAATAGAAAATAAATTTCTGCTTACTTCTGGGATATACCACACATCCTTCAGGTGATTTCTTTCCCACTTTTTGTTGACCAGCATTTCTACGTTGATTACACCTTCACCATACGCTAAAATAACTTCATTATTCCCTATTCTTACTTCTTTGGGGTGTGAAAAAGGCTTCCCTTAGCAAAAAAAGGCATAGGATTTTTTATGGAAAACCATAAAAATTTTATGGCATTATATGTAAACATACTGTATTCATACGGTAAACATTCTTCTTTCTATGGTATTCCATAGCAAAGTGTATGGTAAAATTATAGGGTAATGAAATTTACCATATATTATATGGTATTCCATAGCAAGGTGTATGGTAAAATTATAGAGTAATGAAATTTACCATATATTCAATGGTTTTCCATAGCATGATGTATGGTAAAATCATACGATAATTGCTTGCACCATAAAATGTATGATATACCATAGCATGATGTATGGTAAAATCATATGATAATTGCTTGCACCATAAACTGCATGGTATACCATAGCATGATGTATGGTAAAATCATATGGTAATTGCTTGTACCATAAATTGTACGGCATTCCATACCATGATGTATAGTAAAACCATATGGTAATTACTTGTACCATAAATTGTAGGGTATTCCAAAGCATGGTGCATGGTAAAATCTTAAAACACAATTCCTTTCGAAAGTTGATAATACAGTAAACCCTCGATTTAACGGACTAATTGAGACTAAGATGTGTCCGTTAAATCGCAAAGTACTATTTATAATATTATTTTGTTATAATTATAATACATATATATATTATTACGTACTTGTAATTACATATATTATTACAGTGCAAATTACATATATATATATATATATATATATATTATATATACAATATATACAGTGTATATACATGTATTGTATATATACAATATATGTATATACACAAATATATATTGTATATACATATATACTACTGTATCAAAGCGCGCGCTTTCGGCATTTCGTGTTCTTTCCCTTTTTTTAAGGTTTCGTTCATTTGATCACGAGACATTGTGTCGCCACAGATGTAATAAATATTTTTTTATTTTACCGAGAAATCGCTTTTTAAAAATAATAAAAAGAAATGCTTTGTCGTTGTTCATTTCTTGATTTTTTACATGTAAATGCTTAAAAGAGGGTTGCGTGTTGATTCTCAAGTAGGGGAAGGGAAGGGGGGCAGTAATATTTTTTCCCCCGAAGCGTGTTTTATTGTTTTAAAAGCTGTTTTATCATGGAGGCTTCCAGTATATAATAGTGATAAATAAATATTTGACATTTGTCAAATATAAAAATTTGAAATACGGGCGTTGAATTTCAGGTTAGGGCAAGAAGGGAATAATTTTAAATTAATGATTTTGATTTGTTAATTTAAGGATAAAGTGTTTTAAAAAGGATATTAAACGAAACCCTCTGTGTGATCTGCGATCACACTTACCCACTTGTTTTACTTTAATTTTTTATTTTTTTTTTAATTAGTCCATTGAATCTGAAGTCTGTTGAACCGAGGTCCGTTAAATCGAGGGTTTACTGTATATTGATTTTTTGCAACTATAGTACAAAAAAAGTTGTGTTAAAAAGATCCTTGGTATCATACTGTAAACAAAATCTATTATTGTCCCTTTTTTGGAGAGTCATGCAAAACAGGTATTTATGCATGTTTTTTATAGATACCATGGCTAGATTAAACTCAAGTTGTTTGACTTCTTTTGGAGAACATCAGGGATGTAGTGGAGGGTATATGGTGGTGTACGCCATAATACCTTCTGGATTTTTTTAAGGAAAACCATATACTCTCTGTTTCTCAAAAAAGCTATAGTTATACACTGTAGATATACCCTCAGCTTTTTTTACGACTACACCACTGGAGAACATACATGCCAGCTCATAAAATATTGGTGCAATATTAAGCTTTCATTAAGTTTTTGGAATAGTCATATTTTTAATACTATTAAATTTGATCAATAATTAAAATATAATGCAAAAAGTATTATGTTTCTTATCCTAATTGCAGAATTTATTTACTATACAGGGTGTCCGGTCTCAACGGTGTCCAATGGCTAATTCCTAAACCGTTAGTCATAGACATATAGTTCCAATTACAAAAATGTTTTAAATCAGGTAAAGAAACATTTTAACCCTCCGTCTACCAGACGGGTCCATTGGACCCGACAGGTACATACAAAATATTCATTAGAACCAGAAATTTCTTTTAAATAAACTAAGATATAAACCAGACAAAAATAAGGTAAATAAATAAGTTAAATAGTTTTAAATAAAAATTCTGGTGTAGAACGTTTTATTAAAACTTGAATAAAATTCCCGGTAGATCTAGGGTTAAAAGCGATTTGGGTCAATAAAAACATTTCTTAAAAAATTACGAAATTTAAATTTTTATACGGTCCCCCGGTCCTATAAGTTATATTTAGTAATTTTTTCCTATTACACTGACAAGTAAGACAAAAAAGTCCCATTCATATAACGCTAAAACTGAGCGAGTTATGAAACTTTAAAAATGCATGACTTATGCCACTTTTCTACTCTGAAAACAAATGAGTTCGGCTTGGCTTTGAGGGATCATATGCCAAGTGTTTAAAGTATTCGAAGGTCTTACTTCATGTGTATCTGCGCTTTGAAAAAAAATCCTACAAGTATTATGACTAAGTCTCAAATTGGCTAAAATAACATAGGTTTTATTTTGTCAGGATTTGAGACTGTTTCTCTTATGATTTCTTTTAACAAAAATTATGTTTTTTTATAAGTTTTTATGTTACTTCATCAATCATATGTATGTTTTTCCAGTTCAGAATTTGTACTCTAACTTTAACCCACTTTTAAATATCCGATCGAGATTGCATGCATTTTACTTACTGACGCAAATCCGATAACAATCTAATATTATTAAGATTTTCGGTGGTTACCATTTATACTTATTTTACAGGATAACACAAAAAATTTTGGATAAATTTCTGCCAAGGAGTTTAAGAAAAAGTTTTAGATTAGATAATACAAGACTGCGATTGTTGGGTTTTTCACATTTATGTATTTTTTAGCCCTGAATCTGAAAATTACCTTAATTTTTAACCGTCATGTCAGGATATTTCGCAAATCATAAATTTTCAAATTTAAAGAATAACAAAAATCGAATACTATAAAGTAGCGGAGATGGTTGTGTTTTTTAACTTTTGATAATTGATTTTTACGCACTTTTTAGCACTGAATCTGAAAATGACCTTCATTTTTAACCATCACGTTAGAATTTTTTTTTGCAAATCGCAAATGTGTAAGTTAAAATATAGCTAAAATCTCATACTATAAAACATATGTAAAACATTTTTTATTTTATTTTATTTTATTTTATTTTATTTTATTTTATTTTATTAAAAAATTTATTCGATATTTTTGCTTATCCTGGGATTCTTACAGCTAAACAGCTGAGTGGTCCGATGAGATGGGGGAGGAAATTCAATTTTAACATTGAACTCCTTAACTTTGAAATTTGCAATGTGCGAAAAATCCTGATATGATAGTTAAAAATGAAGGTCAATTTCGGATTCAGCGGTACAGAGTATACAAGAATCAATTATCATTAGCTAAAAAACATGACATAACCCAACTTTTGCAGGCTTGTGCAATCTAATAATATTTTAAAATACGTATCATTTTGTAAAGAATTGAGGCTGTTAATTTAGAATCATTTTATTTAAGAAAAATTCTGTTTTTTCTTTCTTCTTAAATGTTTATTACAAATTGTATATTTTCCATTAATATGCCAGAATGATTAAAAATTTCAAATTTATATTGAATTGTTAATTTTACTCCCAGATATTTTTTACATCTGACGAAATTATATTTCGACTAAATTTGTGAATGAAACCCAATTTGCAGCAAAAAATATGCTCCAAATTTAAACAGCTATTACTCGGTCAATTTTAATCGTAGAATAACGGGACTTTTTTGTATTACTTGTCAGTATAAAAAGAAAATTTCACTAAATATAACTTATAGGACGGGGGGACCGTATAAAGATTTAAATTTCGTAATTTTTTAAGAAATGTTTTTATTGACCCAAATCGCTTTTAAAATATTTCTTTACGTGATTTAAAACATTTTTGTAATTGGAACTATATGTCTATGACTAACGGTTTAGGAATTAGCCATTGGAAACCGTTGAGACCGGACACCCTGTATAATGACATAACATCAGTTTTTTACTCAATTTAAACTTTAAGTTTAATATTTTTAATCTGGTTTTTAAAAATTCAGGAGTAAAAGCAACCAGAACATATAAACAAATGGATGTGAATTGTTTAAAGTGTATGTAAATGTGCATGTAATAATGCAAAAAACTCATTGATATTATAAACATGTACTACATACTTACACAGCTGATAATACCTTTCATTCAAAATAATTCTTTTAAGCTTTTAACAAGGGAAATTTTCACTAACTGTGTGTTTAAGGGGGCTCTTCACTCACTTGAAAACACCTGCTCCATAATGTTAAAACAATGGGCAGGTTTTTTACGAATTTCTCGTTTAAATTTGAATATTTTTAAATGATTTTTTTTGCATATAGCTGAGCTCAATCTTTAATATGACTTTTTTTTTACTTTTTCGATTTTGGTTGCAGATTTTTTTAATAAAGGTACTTTTCAAATCTGGTTCCAAAACTGAAAGTACCTTAAAAAAAATAATAATAAATAAAATAAAAAAATCTGCAACTGAAATCGAAAAAGTAAAAAACAATCACATTAAAGATTGAGCTCAGCTATCCAGAAATTTCCTAAAAAACAGAAATTCAAATTCATTTTTGATTTTTTTTTTTTTTTAAATTTAAGTACAAAGATTTTTTTTCAAGATCTATTAACCAAGCAGTCTACAAACCCATGAATGTAATACACACCATTTGAAATGTTGGTTTCAAGTACTTGTTTGTAGCCGTAAGTTAAAAATAACTGAAAGCAATGTATTAAAAAGCTGCAATATAAAAGTCCATTTTAGAATAAAGCAAAGTTAAGTGCCTAAAAATTGTAGATGCAGATACAATGAGCAGCAACATACAGGATCAGTGTTGAATTCAGACATTTTTCTCCAAGGGGGATTTCTGTGGCTCCAGGGAGGGGGGAGTCTAAGAGTCTGGGGGACATTTCAATATTCTGGGGGGAATTGAATTCAAACCTGAATTCAACACTGTACAGGATAAGAAAGCAAATCCTTGTTTAACCCTAGAACTACCGGAAATTTTACTTAAGTTTTATAAAAACATTCTACACCAGAAACCTTAAAACTATTTAATTTGTATATTTAACTTATTATTGTCTGATTTATACATTTAGTTTGTTTTGAAGAAATTTCTGGTTTGAATAAATATTTTGAATGTACATGTCGGGTCCAATGGACCCGTCTGGTAGACGGAAGGTTAATAAAGAAAACAAATAAAATATAATTTTAATAAAAACATTTTATTTTTACACATTAAAAAACAAAAGAACAAAAAAAAGTACAATTCACAGATTGATGTATTAATCAGGTAATACATGACAATATATGGAGTGAGATTATATATGTATAATCTTACTAAAAATGCACACAAATTTTATAATAAATTATCAAGCAATTTAAACTATGTGGATATAATTGCAAAAATTTCCAGTCAGACGCAAGGAAAAAAAATTTAAATCTCTTCAGTATGTTGCAAGAACAAACAGGAAAATTCATCAATCGGTTGTAGAATAAAATCTCAAAATTAATTGATTTGGTGGGTTCTGGAAAAAAATTGATAATTTGTCAATGTGTCGCGGGAAAAAATCGTAAAATTCGTCTTTCAGCTACGGGAAAATATTATAGAATTTGACAATTGGTTGCAAGAAATCATCGCGAAATTCATAAATCGGTCACAGGAAATTATCATGGAATTTGTAAATTGATCGTGGAAAAATATTGCAAAATTTGACAATTGGTCATGGGAAAATATCACGAAAGTCTGAAACAAGAAAAAAAAATTACAAATTTTGTCAACATGTCACAAGAACAAACTAAAATTTGCAAACTGGTTGCGGAATAAAATTGCATAGTTCATTGATCAGTTTCGAGAAAAAAATTGGTAATTCATCAATCTGTCGCAGGAAAAAAAATTTGGCAATAGGTCACAGAAAAATATAGTAAAATTCATCAATAGATCACAGAAAAATATTACGAAATTTGTTGGTTACGGAAAGCAAATCATGAAATCCTTCAGTTTGTTGCAGGAAAAATCACGGAATTTGTCAATTGCTCGCTGGAAAATATGACGGAATTCATTAATCAGTCACGTGAAAATATCACAAAGTTAGTCAGTCATTCACAAAGAAAAATTGCGAAAATTTTCAGTTGGACACGAGCGGAAAAAAATAGTGAATTTCGTCAATATGTCGTAAGAAGAAACAGTCAAATTGCCGATTGACTGCAGTAAATATCGCAAAATGTGTCACTCGGTCCCAAAACTTGATAGCTGTTTCAAAAAGAAACATTCTTGGAAAATCTAGATTTTTGGGGGAGACGGGTGTCTCCCACCCACAATATTCTTTTGGACGGGATTTAAAATTTTTGGGCATGTATACCCCCAACCTGTCCTGAAATTCAAGCCCCATGTATCATAATAAAATTTTAACTAAATTATATATAAATGGCACAATGCAGATAATTATGTAACGAAAATTCTTATTCAAGGGTGTAAAAATACCGGGCGCCAGGTCGCCCGGGGGACTAAATTTTCGACACTGGCACCTAAATTTATCTTAGGAAATGAAAAATAATTCTTATTTATAACCTTGATTATTTATGGATTTTTTTTTCCATGCGCAAGAAAAAAAAAAAAAAAAAAAAAAAAATCAAGAACAAGTTTCGCTCTACTTTGGCATCACAAAATTTAAATGGACCTTGTAAAAGCATTTGATCCTACAAAAGCAGTTGAACGCTGGTACTTTACATTAAAAACAACAGGATACATGAGCGGTCATAAACATCATAAAATTTAAAAGCAAATGAGGACAAACAATAAAGTTAACAGTATTCATTTATGGTATAAATTATAGTCCTTGAAGTGCATTACATATTTATACTTTTGAGGTGTTTAAAGAAGTTTTTAATGATTATTATTTGTATTTTACATCACCACTTCCAAATTTTTTACATCAATATTTATAATTTTATGTAACATTACTTTTTTATACAAGGAAAATTTATGTCATGTGTCAGATATATTTAATTAAAAAGAGTAATTTTTATGCACTATTATTAACTTATACTGTAATTTCATTTTACAAATTTGTTATCGATAGTAACTGGCTCCTAGATTTTTGAGCTGGCTCCTAGATTTTCAAAAAAATTTTACACCCCTGTTCTTATTATACTCATTCTTTTTTCTGGTACTTTTCAATTAGCCGGGCGCCAGTGTTATATATACATACATGTATATACATATAACTATATAGGGTAGATGTGCCAGTAATGGACACCCTTAAGGAATTTATTTTAAAATTATTTTTTTATTAATAGTTATAATTATTATATTCCAGTTTTTTCAATATTATATTAATCTATCAACAATATTTAACCATTCTTATAGTCTCATTTCCCAATATGAAACGAAATTTAATTTTAAATAACAGAAATATATGAAAACACCCAAAAGCCCAGTAATGGACATTTTCTGGCCCAGTAATGGACACCCCCTAAAAAGTAATAAATATAATTGTTTTTGACTGTATTTAATGAATATATACTAATGAAACAAAGTAGTTATTTTCAAATAAATTTAACAGTTACGATTCCAGTAATTTAATAAAATATTAGTGATATCATTTACTGTTTGCATCAATTACTGCAATTATCAGAAGATCGATGTTTTAATTATTTCAGATGATAGTTTGAAATACTAAATATCAGGCAATTACCAAATTACTGAAACAGTGGGGGACTTAAAAGGTAATAAAAAAAAAGCTTTGGAATATTAGTGTTTAGTTTTCATAGTATTACTTCTTTTGTCAAGAGGTGAATAAGGAAACATTTAAGACAGAAAATAGATTTTTAATAGCTTCTGTAATTTAATTGTTTTTATTTAAACAGAGAGGAATTAAGCCCTATGAGCCCCTCTTTGATTGTGCTCTTAAACAATATTTTCTGCTTCCTGGCTGGTTTGATTGCCAGATTATAAAATATGCAAGATATATATACATAAGAAAAAGAATAAAATACTGAAATTTTATTAATCGCATAAAATAACTTAAAAGCAACTATTTATAAAAGTTTTGGTGTTGATACATTTTGGCCCAGTAGCAGAAAATTCAGCAAATATCTGCGACAGATATTTCATGGACAAGAAATAATCTGCAGGTAAAATATTTTTACAATTGAAGAGTTAATTAATCAAACAATCACTAACATGTAGCGTTTTTATGCATTTTACAAATTTTTATTAATAATAATCTTAAGTTTTTGTATTAAGTAATAAAGAACTAAACATAATATAAAGCAAAATAAAGGTTCGAAGAAAAAGAATCTGCAAAAGGGAAAAGAAAATCTGCGACGGCCGTCTCCCGTCTCGAACTTTCTGCTACCAGGCATTTTGGTAAGTATAATTTAAAAATTAAATTTGATTATTTAGGTTTGCAGTTAAGCCAAAATATTTTATGCACTATAAACATTACTGATATTGCATTTTTAGCAATGTTTAATGGGGTGTCCATTATTGGAAAATGACCAATTAACCATCCCAGTACTGGACACCCCTCTTAGAACCTTTAAATAAATGAAATTTTGTAAATGGCTGTTAGTACATAAAATTCTAAGTTTTCTATTGCTATTCAAACAAAAACATTTAAATTTTGCAAGAAAATATATAATAATTAAATTAATTAAACGAAGCCAGCTCTTAGCCTCTTTGCTAAGATTTTCACAGGAAAATAGCGAAATTTTGAAACATTATTTTCTGCTTCCTGATTGGTTTGATTAAAAATGTCAACAATAACCCTGTTTTATAAAACATGCAAGGGGGAATTATAAAAAAAAAATAAATAAATAAAATAAAGTTAAATATTTATCAGTTATTTTTTTATAAACCAAAATCATCAAGGGGTGTCCATTACTGGCACATCTACCCTATACATATATATGTGTGTGTATGTACAGTAGACTTCTTCAAATCCACACAGCTTGGGACCAGATGTTGTGCAGATGCAGATTTTAGAATTTTGAGAATTTTTGGTCATTGCTTTGTTTACATATTTTAAACAGTAATTGGAATGCAATCAAAATTATAATGAATGATTATAATATAGTAAAATATTAAAATAATAAAGTAAAGTAATAAACTAAAAGGATAAAAAATAAGATAATTTAAACACTGATTAAAATATTAAAAGTAAAGGTCAAGTAAATAATTTATAATGTATATTTGAATATGCATAAAAAATGAGGTACATTTTCCTTCAATGAGACTTCCCTTATCATTCAATGAGACTTCCCTTATGAAAAATACCTACTCTCTATTAATTCACATCAAA
Source organism: Maratus speciosus (assembly GCA_963932465.1). Lineage (NCBI taxonomy): Eukaryota > Metazoa > Arthropoda > Arachnida > Araneae > Salticidae > Maratus > Maratus speciosus. The sequence continues at coordinate 36,724,913 of OZ010796.1, forward strand.
ATCATCATAATAATAACCAAAAAAGCTTGATTATTACATAAATATATTTGGTAAAAAGATTGTGATTACCCGTGATGTCAGCAATATCTTGATTTAAAAAATAAATAAATTTATACTCCTTTCACGGAAAACCACGAGTTCAGTCTTATTATTAAGAACTACATATTAAAATACATACAGGATGAAATAAAAATAAAAAATTCTGTAATTTTGCTCTACATCTGAAATGAAATATTCATTGTTTACATGTGTAAAGATGTGCTGATTTTAGGCATTTGCGGATTTGAAGGAGTCTACTATATACAATTTATATATGTATATACAGCACTGGCGCCCAGCTAACCGAAAAGTACCCTTTTTTTCAGTCTTGACATCAATCCCTTTCTAACGAATTTACCAAAGGACAGAGATAAATTTCATTGTCAATTACAATTTTGACGCATTTCTTATGCAAACTGTTTAATCGATGACATACTGTTTGTCCTTTATAAACTCTTTTAATAAATGAAGATGAAATTTTTTGCTCTTTACAAAGAATGTAATTACTTTCTAAAAATGCAATACCAATGACAACAAATTCAGTTTTACAATTTAATAAGTTAATTTGCAACAAATGCTGAATTTCCATGAAAGTACCATCAGATAAAATGACAATAGTATCTTCACGTTTTTTTAATCTATCATACAAAATACTATGATATAATATACCTTTCCAAACAAAGCGTTTAAAACCTTTAGCAGATGTACAGATATTACTATTTAAGCAATCTTTTATTGCTATCTGTTGGGAAACGGTTAAGTGAACTTGATAAAAATTACCAAAAACTGTTAAATTTCCAGTTTGAAAAACCCTTTTACGTTATAAAAATCCCCCATCCATGATTTGAAGCTATTTTGTAGCAATGAGGTAGAATTTTCGAATACACCTGGACCAACACGTTGCAAATATCTCATGCAATTATAATATTTGCAAACTTGAGACGGCACTGACTTTGTACCTCTCACCAATCTAACTAAACAGCCATTTCCAGTTTCATAAGTAAATGTTGAAGAGGCCCAAGGTGCACCGAAGTCATTAGCATACTTTGGAAAATGCAACAATAAATGAACATTAAAGGTTAAAAATTCAACACCATATAAATCTTTTACACTCATAACAAACTTATCTAATGCATATTTGCATTCTGAAATATTAGAAATTTTATCCTGTAACAAACTATAAAAACTATAAACTAATAACAACCAATGGCGTAAATATGTTTCAGGTAACAAACCTTTTAAAACAGGCAATGAATAGTAGAGCAAAAATGCACGCCACTGAGATGCTTTCCACAAGCATCTTTGCTCTATAGACGCTGGAATTCGAGTGACTTCACAAGGAGGTTTAATTTGAAGCATCTTTTTATCAATTTCAGCAATTTTTTGCCGAAGATACCATGGTTTTTCAGGGTGAACTGAATCCAACCATGCAAAAGTGAACATTTTCACTACCCCGAGTAAAACACTGTGCATATACTCAGGGGCCATAGACCACACAACATTAAACACAGGTAATAAGCCTAATTTTGAAGGGCCTTTCACACCCCTTACAATTTTCTGAGATTTGGTTGCTTTCATAGCATCCTTGATTACTTCTTTTTCAGTTCTCTCTTGTCCCCTATAAGGGAGGTAAATCTGACTTTTTCTTTTCCCTTTGTCGACAGTTTTCCCTTTGTTGTAACAGAAAGGACAACCATATTTGCCATTAAATTGTATCATATTTTGCAATTTTGGCCTGGCAATCAACTGAAGCCAAAATGCAGTGAACTTTTATATTGCGAGTTTCCTCATTACAGATAATTGTGAAACCTTCTGTGTGTAATTTTTGAAGCTCATTCACAAAAGTTTCTACAAATGTATCCATTCGTGGGGACCCCTTACCAAACTAAACCCCAGTAAGAATGGGTTTATCATTTCTTATATTGAAGGGAAGCTCATTTATTACGACCTGAATGGGCCATAAAGACTTTTGGGCGGATTTAAACACTCTCGCTCCATCAGTATTAAATTGAATAGTTAAATCCTTATTTGAAATGACTTTGTCTGAAACAAGTTTCTTGTATATTTCTCCATGAACAATGTCACTTACATTTCCATGTTTGCCAATTTGTGAGAAAACTTCAGGATCTTGTAACAAATGTTTAATTTGACCTTCAAGTGGCATTGTATAAAAATACATTTGTTGATCGTCTAAATAGTCTTTACTATTTAAAAATTGACACTCATCACATATTGCTGTTGTTCCATTTTCACTGGAAAAATTAATGTTGCCACTACACTCAGAGCAATAATAATGCTTTATTTTTTCAGATGAAAATGAAGGAAACTTCTTCAAAAAACAGTACTTTGATTTATACTCAGGGGTGGGTGTGTGGCAGTTAATCAAAGTAAGTATATCTTCCAAGCCTTTATCGCTTATTCCATGTCTTAAAACAAACGCTAAAATTAGAAGTTCACTTTCTTCTTCGGTAATATTAGCACCGGGATAAAGCAAATCCTAAAATGAAAAATAAAAAAAATTTAAAAACATTATTAAATTATATGAAAATACTGAAAAATAAAAATTGTATAAAAAGTTGCATCATTAAATTAAAAAAAAAGACTTTTGATATGGAAGAAATAAAAAGAAACTTACTTTTTCAAGCCTAATATTTTCTTCTTGTTCTTCAATGTTGCTCGACAGTTCTTCGTCCTGGTCTAAATCATTATCATGTGGTAAATTGTCGCCCTCATATTCGCATTGCATGTCCATGCTGATATAATCCTCTGTCAAGCAATCTTCAGAATCAGTATCAGATGCTTGATACGATTCCCTAGTATAGTCATTTGAATAGAATTCTTCATAATCACTGGATATCTCTCTGCTTATTTCAGAATGTCTCCTTTCAACTGCTTGCGATGGGCCACTGCAACATTCAATAGGGGTTTCAGGAATTTCTCCATCGTACGAACTCTCATTTTCGCAGTCTCTACGCTGTTTTGTTCTCTTGCACATTTCCACATTTTCAACAAGATAACGTTTATAACTTCTTTTGTCACTTGACATTGCAAATACATGTGAAAAAAAAAAAACTTCAAGAAAATTTAATTATTCAAGACTATAATTAAAAGCTAAAACCCAAAATAAAACAGTACTATGCGCCACGTCGTTGAAAAAAGCAAAACATAAGGTTATTGGATACAGTTACCGTTAGAGCTATTACATACAATGTTTAAAATATTTAAATAATTTTTTTATCAATTTGTTTTATTACATAAAGAAAATAAATTATTTTCTATTCAATATTAATTAATGTGTGCTAGTGTTATATAATATTATTTAATAAATGCTTTAAATCTTTAAATTTTCTATGTGTATGTGGTGGGGGATTCGTAATTATGCGTTTTCAGAATATTTGCTACAACTTTTAACGTTAATAAATTATATTATATGAATATTACTTTTATGCTCGATCATAATTCATTTTAGAATAAAAAAACAAAAATTTTATGCCTGATCTTTTAAATCAAACTGTTAACTGTTAACTGTTAGGTTGTGTATCATGTTTTGAAAAGCGACCGGGAAAGCGTGCACGTATCGTTGATTTCTCGATCATAAGTTTCTTGCTTTCTTCAATTATTATATAGTTATTATCTTATTTCAATCATGGGAGAAAAAGCTTCAGTCCTTTTCGATTTTTTTATGGAAGAGAAAGTGGGTGTTGGATTGATATCCTGGATTCAAGGTTATGGCGAAGAGGGACCTGCAGAAGAAGTCATCAAAAAAGGCATAAAAGAAAAGTCCCATTTTGAAGTACGCTGGCCAGCCAAAGACAAAAAAAAATCCAGTTCGATTGTACCGGCAATAATAATGGAAACAGGAAGTAAGTTCATTTTTAAATAAATATAATTTAATGTCTGTGTCTTTCCAACTAGAGATGCAACGGCCTATTTGCCAAATATCATCTCCATTATTCGGCCTTGCTCGAATAATATTGTAAAATATGTTTAATATTCGGCCTTTTCCGAATAATACTCTAAAATATGTTTAAAAATTTACACAATAAAACTTTTTAATTGTGACAATTTATAGGGGAGAGTGGGGAGGAATGGGACACTTTTCACAAAAATAAGAAAATCAACTTTGTTTGGCACAAAAACAAAAAATTTGATACATAGAATACAAAATGAAACACTTTCTAATGTCCTTAAACAATATAGAAACATAACTTGCAGAAACAATTTCATAAATAAAGAAATTGTAAATTTCAAAATGTGTCCCATACCTCCCCACTAAGAGGGAGGTATGGGACAGCTATAAAACAATGTATGATAAGGCACAAATTGTCTAGTGTTGGCTATATCTACATGTACAGTCTAACAAAGACTGTAGGTTCATAATGTCTGTTCTACAATATCAAATTCCATTACCATCATCTCTGGAAGGAAAATTCAGGATTGTCATTCAGAGATGACATTAAAAAGTCATCAGTTTAATTTATTTATATTTTGAAGTAAATGAATATATAATGTTATCATTAATATACTACCCTCGAAAAATATTTGCATATTAGCAATTTACATTCATCTTATTGAAAAGATGGAATTAGACATGTCCCATTCCTCCCTCTACCTTCTTTTATGTTAAACTTCTTGTATAAACAAAAATGCTGCTTTTAAGCATAGTTTAAATTAGGGATAATATATAGTATAATGTTCCATAAATAAGGAAACATTTACATCTACGCATAAACAAGTCATTAAGGTACTTTTCGGTTAGCCGGCTAACCAAAAAGTACTGTCATTAATATACAAAAGAGTATATGAAGCAAATTTACTTTTGATTCTTGAAATAATCTTTTTCTTTATATAATCGAAAGCTTATGCAGGTAAGCTACTTTTTCAGCTGAAGCTTTGGGTACCATTGCTTCATCTAATGTATGATTGATGAAATGATTAGAATTATGCATAAAGAGAAAAACCTACTGTCCCATTCCCTCCACTGCCCCATTCCACCATACTCTAATTTAACATTTAATACTATTGCAATATACATCAGAGTTTCCCCCAGACAGTTTCAGGAGGACGCTGCACTCTGCCTGCCCTTAGGTTTACAAAATAGCACCCCTCTTACCCCCCATTTAAAAATTAGCTCTCTTGTTGCCCCCAACTGAAAAAAGTGCCTTTACTCCTTTGTTTACTAAGAAAATTTCTTGCATACTAATAATTAACTCATTGCTGTCTTTAAAATAGTGTTCTGTCTATTAAATATTAAAAAGTAGTTTTAAAAATCAAAAGAATGCCTTTAAAAATTTCAAGAAATGCCCTTAAAAATCCAAAACATGCCTTTCGGAATCCAAAAGTGCCCCTTTCCCACAAGCAGCACCCTGCCCATTTTTAAACATGGGGGAAACTCTGATACAGTCAAGGATCCATAATCTGCAATTTTCTATAATTCGCATTGTTTAATGAATGTAAACAATTAAACGAATTCTTGATCCAAAAATGATTTTTTAAAAGAAATATCTGAAAATTTTAAATATAAAAGTGAATATAATCAATTTTTTAATACAAGAATTTGAAAAATGCATTTTTTGAGATAGCATATTAAATTAATTATTATATGGAATTAAAATAGTGTCCAGAAATAAGAAAATGACATATAATTCATAATACTCCATAATCCGCAATATTCCTTAATGTGCACAACCTTTGGTCCTAACTTGTGTGGTTTAAAGAACTTTGCCTGTATATGTAGCAAATTTTGCTAAAATTTTCAAAAATATTATTATTAATCCCATTTCTTTCCAAAAAAATTTTTTTCCTTCAACTGATGTCTGATTTGAAATAAAAGAAAGAAACTATATAAATTTAGCATGTTTAACTTAAGGTAAGAATTATATAAAGCAATCTAGTTGTAATTGACTTAATATATCCTTAATGCAGCAAACTAGTCCCATGAGATAAAAATGTAACTTTTAAATTAACTCGTTTATATATACAGGCATGTTACTTTTCTTCAGAAACTCGGATTTCCGCTTTTTCGGCACTCGATTTTATTATCCCTGGTATCGATGCAAATATGCATTAAACTTTTGTGACACTTTTAGGGGGGGGGGGGTAGCGGATGAAATACAAGAAAAATGCGAGTACGAACCGCATCAAATTGAGCAAATTTCTCCAAAGTATTGCAGGAAAAATGAAAATTTCTTCAAAGGATCACAGAAAAAACTCAAATCGTCAAAGCATCGCAGGAAAAAATGGGATTTCCTTCTAAGAAGTGCGGTTTCCGTCAAAGGATCGGGGGGAATAAATGCGATTTTTATTTAAGAATCACAAAAAAGACACAATTTTCGTCAAAGAATCGTGTAAAATATGCTAACAATGCGAATTATGTCACAGAATCGCAAAATAAACGTGAGTTTCATTGAAGGATCGTGGATAAAAACGTGAGTTTCGTCAAACGATCGCGTAAAATACTAGATTTTCGTTGAAAGAATACGTGATAGATCGTGGAAAATACGCGAATTTTGTCGAAAGATCGTGAGATAAAACGTGAATTTCATTAAAAGGACTACAGATAAAGCGCGATTTGCACTAAAGAATTACGAAAAAGACCTGATTTTCGTCAAAGAGACGCGAATTTTTTTGAATGATTGTGTAAAATATGCGAATTTTGTCAAATGATCGTAGAAAATATGCGAATTTCGTGGAATAAACGCAAATTTCGTCAAAGAATCTTGAAATAACCGCTAATTTCGTCGAAGGATCGTGGGAAAAAAACGTGAATTTCGTCGAAGGATCATGGAAAATATGGGAATTTCGTCGAAAGATAGCGGAAAATACAGGAATTTCGTCGAAAGATCGGGGGAAAATACGGGAATTTCAGCGAAAGATCGGGGAAAATACGAGAATTTTGTCAATAGAGCATGTAAAAACGTGATTTTGTCAAAGGATCGCAGAATACATGCGAATTTCATTAAAAGGGCCACAGAAAAAGGCTAATTTCGTCAAAGGATTGCAGAAAAAACATAAATTTTGTCAAAAGTCCATGTAGCCGTGAAAGTTCAGCTTTTTTTTTTTTTTTTTTTTTTTTTTTTTTTTTTTTTTCTGAGCCTGCACCATGTCTGTGTATAGTTATATCAGTGGCGTGGCGTGAAAATTTTCGGTGGTCATCGCAATTATTTAAGTTTGTGGTGAAAAATTATTAACTCTAAAATTCAATGGTTGAATGTTCAAAAAAGAAACTTTAAATCTTACCTTAACTTATACATGAACTCCAAATGTTCTGCTAAAACTGGATCGTAGAGTTTTAAAAGCTTATTAAGAGTTTTAAAATATTGCTTGGTCATCGCCGCATCCAGCGATGACCGGACGCCACGCCACTGATATATATATATATAGTCAATTCATACTTAATTAATGCAAAATTATTCCCAGTTTCCCTGATAAATGGAGAATTCTTCAAGTATTATGTATATGAAAATTAGAAGTTTAAAGTGTTCTAAAAAAAAACTCAAAAACCCCGGGTTTTAGAGTAGTGGGCCCAGTAGGCTGGGTTTTTTGAAAAATCCCTGGTTTTTTCTGACCATACAACTCTCCCCTATTCATCATGTGAAATGAAAATTTTATTTGTAATTAACACACTCTTTCTTTCCTAACTTCCATACCCTGAATGGGTTTTATCTACAGATTTTTATACAACAGAGTAATTTAGGAATCATGTTAAAACTTTTATGTTGTATGAACAAAAACTGTCTGTAATAAGCTAACATAATCTATTAAATTTAAAATTAATCTATTCAAAATTGTCCCTATAAAGCCGTACAGGCAAATTTTAATTTTTTAAAAGCATAATGAAAAGCTGGATTGGATTTTTTGACGATATTTCTTGATTTATTTTCTATGAACAATTGAAAATTTTCATGATTTTTTGAGCGACTGAGGAATTCCATTCTGTACTCCCCACCAGTCAATGAATTTTCCATTTTTGTATGTAAGGATAATTTGCAAAATATAAATAAGTAACTTCATGTTGTTTTAGCATGGACTGACATGTGTCACCTTCGGGATAATGTTGAAAAATATGGAATTATGAGACCCACAAAAGAGCAAAGACGCGCTGGTTGCACCAAAATTGCCAAGATTTCAACCCAAGAAAAATCTTCGATAAAACATACTGTAAGTTATTGAGTTATGTAAAAATTTGATTTATATTGTATTTTACTTCCTAATTATTATGCTTTTTTCCATGTTTGATATTTGTACTTTTAACACCTTGAAGACGAGCTTCCTTTGTAAAAATTTTAATTTTTCACCGCCAGTTTTTCAAAACAGAAATTTAAATGTAAATTTAATCGCAGAAAAATATAACACAGAGTTTACAATAATAAGTAACTGGTGGGAGTGATCAAGAATTTTGAGCACCTTTTTTGCGACCATTATAAAGATGAAAATAAGGAATTTTGCTTAGTGGCTACTGACCGCTAGGTTGATTTTTTGATACTTTTCAGTTAGCCGGATGCCAGTGTTATACATATATACATATTTTAAACAAAAACATAATTTGAAGAACAAATTAAAAAAAGCAAAATTTATTTCCTACATTATTTAAGCCCGAGAAGGGACAGATATTAAGATATTTCATTCAACTACTTCCAAATTTAATGTTAATTTTTTGTAACAAATTAGCTAAACCAATTGAAGATTAAAAAAATTAAAATAAAATTCATACAATATGATACTAACACCCTAAAAAATTAGATTCCGTTCAAATGAAATCGAAATAAATCTTAGACTTCTTCCATTTTTAATTGAAAATATTTGTATTGCAGATTTTGTATTATGTTTATGACAATTATACATAAAATGATAAGATGCATGAAAAATACAAAACTTTAAAAAAAAGTCTACGATTTATTTCGATTTCATTTGAACGGAATCTAATTTTTTAGGGTGTTTTAAGTATCATATTGTATGAATTTTAAATTTATTTTTTAATCTTCAATTGGCTTAACTGATTTGTTACAAAAATTTAACTTTAAATATTGAATTAATTGAATGAAATATCTTAATATCTGTCTCTTCTCGGGCTTAAATAATGTAGGAAATAAATTTTGCTTTTTTTAACCCTAGATCTACCGGGAATTTTATTCAAGTTTTAATAAAACGTTCTACACCAGAATTTTTATTTGAAACTATTTAACTTATTTATTTACCTTATTTTTGTCTGGTTTATATACTTAGTTTATTTTAAAGAAATTTCTGGTTTGAATGAATATTTTGTATGTACCTGTCGGGTCCAATGGACCCGTCTGGTAGACGGAGGGTTAATTTGTTCTTCAAATTATGTTTTTGTTTAATATGTCAAGTTTTTTAATAACTACTGTATTCAGAAGAACTCATTTCAAAATTAATACAGGGTATCATCATCAGGCTTTGATGTATGCAGCATTTCATCACAATGTGTGATGCAGTTTACCAATGTATAATTCAAAATGTTTCACCACTGTAATGCAGGTTGCTGTAGTTTGGACAAAAACTTCCAATCTGAACGTAAAAAATCTATAATCAAAACATAAAAAATTAACTTCACTTAAATTTAGATAACCTTATTTCCCACTCAGGAATGCTATGAATGCAAAAATAAATTGTGTTGAATCCTTACTGCGAGTATTTAACAATATTATAGCTGTGATACAATAAAAAATAAAAGTTTTACTGAAATTTTGTTCCTTATTCTCTCCGAAGGGGTGATGTAAACACATTAGAAAATTATTACCTAAGTTTAACGTGGGGTATAAATAGTTCTCATCTCGAAAAAAAAAATACATTTTAAAATTTAAGTTATGTAATTCCTCACTAAGTTCACTACCTGCGTAAAAATAGCTATCATTTAAAACTTTTTACTAAAACATAAACTTGACCAAAGCAAAAACTTATTCTGAAAATATCCTTTTTATTTCCACTATGATGCCATATTCACCTTTTTAATTCTTGAAAAATAAACTAATTCAATTTAATATTTAATGTGGAATTATTTCAACTAAAAAGAAATAAATTATTATTACGGCTTTTGAAATTTTTTCAACAATGAACAAAAAAAGTTACATTTTCTGTCAAAAATGTCCATTGATTCTCAATGGAAAAAGCGAAATTTGGAATTATTAAGAAAAATATTAGAATAATGTAAAAAAAAAATTGGCCCATGTTTCTCTCTGGATTATAATTCACCCATATGCAAAGGCATTTTGCAATTTGTTTTGACCCTGACGTCAGGCAAACGTTTTTACACTTTAAATTTATAATATCATTAGAATTAGTAAAGAATACAAAATGAGTGGCATCAGGGACAAAAAGGTGGGAAGAAAAAAATGAAAAAGTTATGATCTCCATATGCTTTTCTATGTTAAATTAACATTGAGAAGTGACACTGGAAATAAATAAGTATTGCGCTGCCGCGCAATACTTAAATATACATACATATATGTACATATAAATATATATTTACATATATATATATGTATGTATATATACAATATATGTATATATATATATATATATATATATATATATATATGCACATATACATATATGTATTGTATATATATATATATATGTGTATATATAACATGGGCGCTCGGCTAACCGAAAAGTACCGATTTTTTTTAGTAGCCTGTTACTGGCTAGTAAGACTAATAATGGAGACTACACTGTACTTGTTTGTAGCATCTTAATGATTCGTGAAATTAAGAAACAAAAATTATAATGCTTCTCAATATATTTTGTTCTTTTTTTTTTCTTTCAATTGCTTTTTGTCTAGCCTAAAAACATTTAAACAACTTTTCATTCAGCGATGTATCCTAAATATGCCATAAAAATTCTTCTTTCTTCCTGTAAATTATAATTTTAGTAGAGATAAAATGAATAATAGTTAGTTGAATATTTAAAATTTATATTATAAATGAACTTCAATTTAAATATGTAAATGTTATTACATATTTAAAGCAATATTCTAATATTTTACAAAAGACATATATTCTGTTACATTTAAATAAAACTTGTTTATTTTTGGATATTATATTTTTATTTGTAGAAAAGAAAAGCGCCATTTAAAGCTCCTCAGAATTTATTTAGAGAAAATAAGAAAAGAAAAAAAATATGCCATTTCATCATCTGATTCAGATGATGAAATTTCAAGAATGAGCAGTGACAGGCTAAGAAATAAATTAGCTGTTCAAATTGAGGAAAATAAAAAGTTAAAAGCAGAGCTGAGGGGTTATAAGGACTCCCAAAGAATGAAGGAAGGTATTGTAATTTTACTTTTCAATACAGTTATTGCATTGTACATGTTTTTAATTTGTCTCATCAGACATTTTTTACCAATTAATGTGATTTTTCTTTTAGATTTAACTTCTATTCTGAAGGATACACAAAAAATTTTGAAAGAAACACAGGAAATTAAAAAAAAAAAAAAAAAAGATGTCCGGGAAAGATAAAAATGATCCAAGAAAGATAAAGTTGACATCTGAAATTTCAAAAAGCACATTCGAAAAAAAATGTAAGAAAAATTCCAAGATTCATTTATATTTTAGCTTGTAGAATGATTTACTTATTTATTTCTTAAATTTCAGCTGTTTCTTGTTCATCTGACAGCAGAGAAGTGAGTGTTACAGGTACAGCTGAAACTGACATGCCTGAGAAAGAAACTCTTTGCAGCGTATGTTGAATTTTATTTTCATATAAAATTTATTATCATTAATATATTGTTTTGCACATGACTAAACTTTAGATAAATGGTTATGACCTAATGATCTAGCTTTTATGCAGTTAAATATTTTATATTAACCTGAAAGTAGTTGCGTCATGTCCATTTGCCGCCGAAAACATAGGGGAAACTTTCCGGTGTTACTAGATGATCGAAAATGGAGAACGCAGGGTGAAAATATTGACTGAACTTTAAAGTATACATTTTACAGCTATTGTTTACTTTATTTAAATATTTATTCAGCTGACATTTGGATAAATGTTTTTAATCTCTTTTTTTTTTCATTTTGCATAATGTATATTTTTTAAAATAGTAAATTATTTGATTGAATTTCTGTAGTTACCTTGAATCAGTAACTAATAGGTAAAATTTACAATTATGAATCTGAATTCGTGATAGGGGTATTTTTTTTAGAAGGACAGAACCACAGTTAGGTTGGTTTTTATGATGCTCTGGCACTAGGACCCAATTGAAGTTTAAAATATTACATCATTTATTATTATCAATATTCAATTCTAATATTTTTTCTTACAATACTTATATATATATGTGTGTGTGTGTGTGTAAAAAATAAAGAAAAAGATGAAAAATGCTTAACTTGAAACTATAAATGTCAGGGATCTGTTTAGGAAGAAATTGGGTCCTTTAACGGACCTTTCACAAACATTTTCATTTCAAATCAGGACCCTTCACAAAACTTTTCACCTTAAAAAAGACCCTTCATAAAATTCTTTGTCTTAAAAATAGGCCTTTTACAAACTTTTTCAGCTGATAACTAAACTTTTCACAAATTTAATCATTGAAAAGTGAAATCTGGCCCGTCACTTTTACATATATAAAGAAAACATATGTATTTTACATACATATATCTTCTTAAAAACACATAAAAGAGAACCTGAGTATAATGATCATTTTTAATTCACAAAATTAGGACTAGCTTTTTCACAAATGTAAGAAAGCTGTTCACAGTTTCACAAAAACAGGACCGTAAGTGGAAAGTCTGGACAGACCCCTGAATGTAAATGTTGTAACTACGTTTTATTTATTTATGTATTTTGTGGTGTGCATATGGGGAGGGGGGGGGGGGCTTTCGAGATTTTGTGATTCAATCAATTTTTTCAAATGAAAATGTACAAATTGTAGTTTTTCTACTTATTTCAGGGTGGGAGCAGCATCCTTAGATAAAAACTCTGGATACGAACTTCGTTTATATAAAGTAAATAATAAATAAGTTATTCAAATTATATATTTAATTATATTTGCGATTGTAGATTTAAATCCTAAGAAAAATAAATTATTTTAATTAGTAGAATCGCTTAAAGGTTCATTTTCATGTATTTCAAATTTAATAAAAGAAAATATCCATATATATACATTTCAATTAATTACAAAATTTCTAACTGTAACAACAGGAAGATAGCAAATTTCTCTAGCATTATAAACATGCAGCACAATTGATTAGCTAAATGAATTTTCATTAGTTGATTTTACATTTTTATATAGATAAATTAGTTTGAGGAATAAACACGCGGAAATTATTTTAGACAGTATTCTAGCACTAATTGCTAACCGAAGATAAAGGGATGTATTTTACAGCAATAATTTAATTAAAATAAATATTCAATTTAATATTTCAAAATAAGCTATTAATGTTACAATTTACTGTTTTATTGTAATATTCATTAAAATGACTGTCTGACTGTATAATCATTGTCGGGAAATAAAAAGTATTTACAAATTATGTTAATGATGAACTAAACAATATATAGCATTGTCCAAAAATTTTTAAACATAATTATTTATTCTTTATTCTAATGTTTGCTCTCTTTTGTCATTTTCAGGACACAGTCGACCTTGGGTATGCAATTAAGGTCGAAAGAAGAGCTTTGCAGCTGTGCTGCCACAAAAATTTTTCGAAGCTGGTTATGGATCTAATGGTCCTTATATTTTCGAAGGATGAAATGGCAAATTGTTCCCTAACTGGAAAGATGTCAAATACCCATGGGGGACATGTCACCAAATTGAAACCTGCCCTAGATGGTCTTAAAGTCCGTGCTGTAGTTGGTGAGTCAGTTTTTATTGTGTTATGTTTCATGTTTCAGTACAAATTTATTTAAATTGATAATTCAGAATTTAAAATAAATCACAGTTAATACTGTTAACATTTTATTGTTAAATAATGCAAAAAAAAATATTTCACTAATATGTGAAGCTTAGGAAAATTTTTATATTCTCATTCTAAATACAGTGAACAAAAATATTGTTGTAAATATATATAGCGAGAAAAATATTGTGTAATAATCATTGGGAGTCATTTGCCTTAAAAAGCTTTCAGGTTTAGGCACCACTGAAAATTATATTTGTTTTATTTAGCGTATCCAGTAATATCTTGCAAAGTTGTGTAAGCTTTAATTTTAAAATGTAAAAGAAATATTATCTTTTTTTTTTTTTTTTTACGAACACCGTAATATAAAGAAGTGTAATTATGTGTACAAATACTGTCTAAAAATATTGTAACCCATTATATTAAAGTATATCTCCTTTCAAATTTGGATTTGTTTATAATATTAATTGTAAAGACAGCAATTATCATTATACACAGGTATACATTGTAATTTTAAAGTTCAAGCAACATAAAAATGAAGTCATGATTTTTTTAAACTGCTTTAAAATAAATAACCCTGACAATATCATAATTTGTTTACTTTTTTAGCAACATGCTTGCATTAAAGTAAATTGCCAAAGAAAAATTTAGTTTATAAAATGAGAGAAAATTGATCAATATATTTTTGATTGAATGGTAGATTAGTTTAATAAAATAATAAGTCAATGGCGATGGGGAGATAGATGATTTGTGCAAATCGCTTAACTCATGTGCATATAGCAGATTGTAGATGGACTTCAGTCTGGTTTCTCCTAGAGACTTCCTAGTTTTTTCCAAGCTATTCACATGACAAAATCAAACTTTTTTGTTACGATCGTGTTGTGTGTGTGAACGTTAGGTACTTGTGCATGTGCAGCTAGTTTGACAAGTACAGGTCATTTGAGTATATTTGAAATTGCTGTCTATTCACTCACATTATATCAGTTTGGACAAGGTCTAAGTTCTATCCGATCATTAAAATTTTTGCATTTGTTAAAAAAAAAAGTTAATTAAATCTGCAATATAGTTTTATTACATTTGAATCTTATTTAAAACACTTGAGTTTTGTAGTCTGAGTCTATCACCTGTCTAAATAAACTCTTGTGATGCTTTTAAAACATGTATCATTCTTCAAGGTTGAGATTCTTCTGCTTTTTGGAAGACTTCTTTTTGTTTTCTACCCAAGAATACTGTATTTGTAATTTAAAGTTTATTCACATGATCACGAAAATAAAATAATAATAAAAAACAAACTAACATTACTGTCTATGGGGGGGAAATATATTAAATATGTTGTTCTATTGATAGACATATACATACATATGTTTTATTGATATATTAGATTAATCAAATTTAAACATTTATGATTTGAAAACAATTTTAAACTCAACAGACGTACACTCCAACATACTTCTGATTAAAAATGGTGCACATAGCACCATTAGCTCTTTTACACTGTAATACAAAGAAAATTCATGTATAATAGGCAATCATTTGAAATCAATTTTAAAGATATGTCATTTTAAACTTTTCAGTTGTTCTGTTTTCTTCTAAATCTTTTATACCCCAGCTAAATTTTACACAATATCGCTATTGTAAAATTTGTTACACTTAAATGCTGTCTGCAAAGGTTTCACTTTTTTTTTCTTCTTTGCTGTCTTATCAAAATGCCCATTAAACTTAATAGTAATAAAAAAAGGGGGGACAAATACTGAGAATTAAAGAAAGTAAAAAACACAATGAATTAAAATACTCATTTTCCAGATTTTCACGGGCTTCCTTACTCCGATTATGATTTCCTTTTATTCCAAATCGGTGCTGAATCTTATTTATGTAAAAATCAATATAGAAAAGGAAAACTAATTTTAAAGATTGCTTTTAAAGAATTACTTGATTTTAATAAAAAAAAACATGCTGCATTAACTCATATTGGACCACTTTCCTATGAACAGGACAGCTTATAAAATAGTTTTTTAAATGCATGTTTATTTTTTATTTTACTATGGCATCTTTAAAATAGATTTAAGTAAAACATACATGGAAAAAATAAGACTTTCAGACAATAAATTAAAAAAATTGAGATTTTATGATATGTAATTTTACTATTGATTTTAATGTTAATAAGACAGCACAATTTTGGTTTTATATGCCTAGTTATATCATATTAATAATGCAGATCTAGTGTTGACTCTAAGCTGCTTTAGCAGGGTGCAGCGCCCAGCAGCCCATTTTATTTCTTTTGCTCCTGGCGGATCTTTTAAACCCTTTCGGTGCACCCGGCTGCTCTTTTTAACACTTCCTATGTGTCCCATGGCAATTCAATTGATCCCGGGAAAATACCGCAAATTCTAGGGACTCTAAACAAACCAGTTCAAAATATTTTTTGTGAACAAGGTACAAGTGTCCCCTTTTTGAAAAAAAGTGCCCTTTTTTTAGAATAGTGTTCCCTTTTTGCAAAATTTCTGACCGGTGGCCCTTTCTTTCTAAAGTCAACACTAAGACCAAGTTTCCAAAATTTTCAGAAGTATGTATTAGGTGTGGTCCAATATGGGTTGAGCTATTCCAAAGATTCTTTGATCAGTGACTAAAAATAAGTCTAATCTTTTAAAATATGTGCTGATAAATTTAATTCTTGGCATTCGTTTAAAATGTTCTTGTATTTTTAAAGTAAATTTTATAAACTTTGCAAGATAAAATAAAATTTTTGTAAATTTATGTATATATTTGCAGTTTTTTTCCCTCTTTCAGATTATGTGAAGTCTACATTTCCTGAAGTAGAGGAAAATGCAATAAAAACTTCAATACGAAATAAACTAAAATATGAATCTGTAAAGATAAATGGCAGGCAGTACCAAAAAACTGCAAAAAAAAACAAGTGTAACCCCTTCAGCATTTGACGAAACATTCACAAATTCAGCATTCGACAGCATTCAACAGCATTCATCAGCATTCGATAGCATTCAACAGCATTAATCAGCATTCGACAGCATTCAACAGCATTCATCAGCATTCGACAAAGAAATTGAAAATGCATCACAATGTACAACAAATAATATACCTGACTCTTTATCAAAGACATATATCAAAGATGATTTTGTAACGGAAATGTTTTTGGTTTGATTAAAAAGATTTATTTGGCTGTGAGATTTCTTATTTAATACATATATTTTTAATTTACTCAAAAGATCCTTTCTTTGCATGATCTTCTGAAACCAGCTTTTATGCAATTAGAAACATCAAAATTGTAGGGAATATAACACACCTGCCAATTTTATGTTTTTATGCCAAGAGTATAAAGGGTTGGTGGAGGGGGGCTAGATATTCTGTGTGTGGGCAATATTTATCTAATTTAAGAAAAAAATTAAATATTTCAAATTACTTTATTCTTATCTTTCTCAAAGAAATTGTTGCTTTCAATAGGCTGTATATGGCAAGTTTCACAGATTTACTGTTATTTTTATGGGTAATTTTGCTTTTGTGCTAATAATGATTTTCTAACTAAATAATTGCAAAAAAAAAAAAAAAAAAAAAAAAAAAGGGAATGGATTCTTGATTATTAATTATTTTATTAGATTTTCAAAGAAGGGTTTTAACAGAATAAATGGGGGGGAGGGGGTATTGATAATTTGGTTTGAGTAAAAATAATGGCTATTTCTGTGTTGCATGGCATACTCAATTTGCACTACCTATAAAATGGGGTTAATGTTTTAAAAATATTTTTTAATACACACAATATTTTCAGTGATATCATAAATCCATATTTTGTTCCCAGTTATATATAAATTCTTTCCAAACACAGGTAATTTTTTTAATAAATGCATTTTTAAATATTTTCTGATACATATATCTTTTGTCTCTAGAAAAATATTTGGATATTTTAATAGTTTTCTTTTTTTAAATATTGATACATGATTTTATTCTATAATTATGAAAATTATTGCTAGTACTTTTTTTCTGATTTTTTTCTTAAAATTTCCATTAAAAAAAAAACGCTTAAATTATCATGTTGCTTTTATGATATGCTTTTATTTTACTTTTTTAGAAATTGTATATTTTTATTTAAATGTCATAGGTTGTACCTTATCAATACCATAGGATTTTATTCTAAAACACCATAGATTATACTATATAAATTCCGTAAGATTTCGTTTAAAAATGCCTTAGATGTTTACCGTACGGTGCCATAAAAAGTACCATAAAATTTCATCCCAAAACCTCCTTAGATGTTTACCATACAGTGCCATAAAAATCACCATAAGATTTCATCCCAAAAACCCCTTAGACATTTACCGTACCGTACCATAAAAATTACCATAAGATTTAATCCCAAAAACCCCTTAGATGTTTACTGTACAGTACCATAAAAATTACCGTAAGATTTCATCCCAAAAACCACTTAGACATTTACCGTACAGTACCATAAAAATTACCATAAGATTTCATCCCAAAAACCACTTAGACATTTACCGTACAGTACCATAAAAATTACCATAAGATTTAATCCCAAAAACCCATTAGACATTTACCATACAGTGCCATAAAAATCACCATAAGATTTCTTCCAAAAACCCCTTAGACATTTACCGTACAGTACCATAAAAATTACCATACACTTAATGTTTATATGGTTTTCCATAGGATATTTTTTACCTTAGGCAAAAAGCCATAAGATTTCACTTAGGTTTTTTTTATGGTAATTCTATGTCATTTTTTGCTAAGGGTTGTATGATAAGAAATATTTTTCATTGCTTGTCATGTGTGCTGAAGCACCCGAGTCAGCTAGCCATAGGTCTGTTTCTGGAACACCAGCACTACATACAAAGGCATCACCATCCGGTTACTTTTTTCCACTATTATTCTTGTAACAATGTTTCGCAACATGACCAGTCTTGTGACAAGAAAAACACTTCTTCTCAGTTTTGAATTTTCCTTTTTTCTTTATTGAATATTTAGCAAGAAGAGCTGCACTTTCACTCTGCTTCGATGGCAGTCTCATTTCAATAAGTCGAAGGCGCTCCGTTAATTTGTTAATTGTCCTTTCCTGCACTGGAACAGATTCATACACACTTTTAAATTCAAAATATTCTGCAGGTAGTGTTGACGTAATTCGACTCATAAGCAGTAAATTAGGTAACTCTGTTTTCACCAGCCGTTTGAATTCATCATTCAGCTCACGGAAGTTCCATTGCAAACGTGCTATGTGTGTTACGACATCTTCTGCAACATCTTTTTCTGAGCTAAAAAACTGCTCCATTAAGCGATCCACCCGCTGGCCCGAACTTTGCTCGTACACAGAAAGCAAGTTTTTCCAAACGCATTTTGCTGTATCGCAAGTTGCCGTTAATTCAATATTTGCATCGTCCATGCTATTAACAAGAATTAACTGAGCCAATACATTGCTCCTAAGAAAAGCCTTACGTTCAGTTTCATAGGATTTTCTTGCATCCTCAGCAGCGGAATTTTCGGGATCAGCCGGCATTTCACGATCTGCAGTCACAAGATCTAAAACATCGTGATGGCGCAACAACAGTTCGATTTGTCCAATTTTTTGTACCTTCCAGCTTCTCAATTTGCGCTTTGAAATCCATTGCAAAGGCAATACGTATCAAAACGTTCGCAAAATGAGTCCTTATCAAAAAATATTCAATCGCGTGAACAATTCATCACGTTGTACTTAGGCCTAGCAGCCGCGATCAGTTCTAGCAATATGCAGATTTAACATCGCAGTTGACAGCGTGAGAGCCCATAACCTATTGTAACTAGGTTAAATGATAGGCACTAAATAAAACTTGATTAAATATAATTATAATAAACACTGGATTAATCTATCATGACAAAAACTAATACAGCACTTGTGCAAAGCACACCGCGTCAAAAGTAAAGAAACATCAGAACTAAAAGTTTAGTTGTACAACTACTGCTGCAAGTACATTTTTTTTTCAACAAATACATTCGAAAAACCCAGAACGTTTTCAACCATTACAAGGCCGTCATCAGTATGATTTACATGTTGTTATTAAAGAACTTCAGAAAGAGTAATATTTGTATAATATACTACATATAACTAATCTATTATAACTTCTTTGGTTAAAACATATGTCAAGACCTGTTACGCTGTAACTGCTTCATTGAAGAACGTGGCTTTGATTATTCGTTTTCAAAGATGAAAGAGAAATCTATAGTGCTACTATTTGATCTCCTATTATGCTATATATCCCCCCCCCCCCCTATGAAGGGGGATTTTAATCATTTTGTGACTGAAATTCTCATGTAAAATAAAAACTGAATATATGTCTTTTCTTCTTTTAATACATTTAAATTGACGTTTCAAGAGTAGATTTTTAAAA
The DNA here is from genome assembly GCA_963932465.1 of Maratus speciosus. Taxonomy (NCBI): domain Eukaryota; kingdom Metazoa; phylum Arthropoda; class Arachnida; order Araneae; family Salticidae; genus Maratus; species Maratus speciosus. The sequence continues at coordinate 36,745,188 of OZ010796.1, forward strand.
TTACAAATTTTGTTACATACACGGAGAAAAAATTATAAAGAGAATTTTCTAGAAAATGTTTTTTTCATAAAAAATCCTGAAATATATGAGGGGTCGATTAAAGCCACCGAGACAATAATTAAAACTCAGCGTGCTCTGTGTGTCCGGCTATCATTGATAAAAAATCAGGCTTGGAGGGGATGTCTTTTTTTTTTTTTTTTTTTTTTTTCTTAAGCACTGATTTTTTAAGTCATTTTCAAGCAAGGATTTGTAAAAAGTCTATCTCAACATTTGTTTTTCGACACTAATGTAACGAAACGAGTTGCATAGTTACATCAATTCCTAATTGATTGCCTAGCGCTAGAACAAATTGAATATGAGAATAGAAAATTAGTCATAAGATCAGATTAACAATAAAATACTGCAATTTGGTGCTAAACAGAAATCTTTCAAAGAAAGGACAAACTTGAATAAAATAAAAGTTATGTTTAACTGGTTAATCTTTTTATCTCGGTGGTATATTACATAAACCCCTTTATTTTAATACGAAACTGCAAAATGACTTACTTTGAAAATTCGGGGGTTGTAGTTTAGAGCACATTCCCTGGGAACTGGGGGCGTCAACGTTTAAGCTAGGGATGGGTAGAAAAACGTGGAACAGGTTCCTAGGAACAGTTCCAAGAGAAAAAACGAAGGAACTGTTTCTCTTCGCCAAAAAGAACCGTTCCTTTGGAACTAAAATTCCATCTGTCGCCGAAGCAAACGTTGTCACATTTTTCTCTAACTTGCGATTGGTTGATGATGTCAAAATGTTTCCAAACAATGAGAAACGTCATGAAAGTATCAAATGCTAGATGCCAGAAAAGGGAAAAATTGCCCGATTAACGATGCCAAATCCGAGGAGCAGTTTAAAAGGAATATATCTCTGGAAAAAAAACTTCTCGTTTCTGTTTCTCCTCATTGCGCAGCCGCGGAAAAACGCAAGGAACAGATAGTGGAATGTGGAATGGAGCAGGAACAGGGGCAGATCGAGAAACGTACTTCAGGAACATGTTTTTTTTTGCTGTTTCTTCTTTGTTCGTATCATTTTAGAGGTATTTTGCTTGGATTAGTGTGGGGGGGATGGGAGAGGGGATAAGAAGCTCTGGTAAGAAAGGAACTTTGTTGGTGCCAGGTTGAAAATTCAGTTTTCACTTTGACATGAGGACATGACGGATAGAACTTGTCGGTCGCTAATAAATTAGACAAATAAAGGAAAAGGGAGAAGGTCTCTTAAACCTTTTTCTTACTGAAGATACGTCAGATTAAAGGTCTTTTGCATTTTCATGAATTTAGTACTATAATTTAATACGCATTATTAATGTAAAAAATAATTACTATTTTTTAACCATAAGATATTTATTTTGTATTTAATACATAAAAATTTCAATTTACACATTTAATACACAAAAATGTCAATTTCTTTTTTATTGTGAGTATTGAATTATAATAATAATATTTCTTTTCGTTCTTAATATTTGTTCAACAAATGTATGAATGGGAATAGGCACATAAAAATCAATACTAGTATTAATAATAGTAATAATAAACGTTTTCGTTTACATCTGAATGAAGGTTTCCACAAGTCCGCCCCCCCCCCCCTCTAAATTTGTTACTATAACTAAAGATTATTTTTTAACTATTTTATAAACACGATTTTTGCGCAGCTGAATAAAAAGGATATGTTAAAATAGCAAAAGGAATGACGTTAAATTAATGTTAATACAATAATAATAATAAAACAGCACTAGTAAGGTTGAATCGATAAAAACTTTTAATTTATGAAGAAATCCACAAAGAATGTTTAAAAGTTTAAAAAATGTAATTTTAATTAAATAAGCAGCTCAATAAATGTTACTATTTAAATTCAGTTTTTAAATTTGTATTACAAAATATTACAGCAAAAAATTTCATTTTAAATATTGAAATTAAAAGAATTAAGGAATATTGTTGTAGATTCTTATAAAAAGGGTATTTAAAAAAACCGTAATCGAACGGTTTTGCAATTTTCGATAAATGAACTACATCTTGAGCTATTAGCTATTGTTGTATCATGATGGTAGATTTTCCTCTTCTCCGTACTGTCGCGTCCGGAAATTCGGTTAAAGATATCAAATTCGCAGAATTTTCTGAAACACCTACTTTTTTATTAAAAATGGGGGGGGGGGGTGGAACCCATTCGATTAGCTAATTTTTGAGCAAAAGTACCTAGTAATTTTATGCGTTTGCGAATAAAAATGAAATGAAGAATGTGTCAGAAAGAACACAGTTTAGATTTGAGAACAGATTTAAGAAAATCAAGAAAGTATACATGAGGTCAGATATTTTTTAAATTCACATAGCTTTAAAAAAAAAAAAAAGCTAGATCAGTTAAACAAATTGTTCGGGAAAAATTCATTATACATTATGCGTATTTTCCGATTTTCTTAGACATCAGGTAGAAAAATATAGTTTATTATTAGTATTGTATTTATAGAATTTTAAATATGATGACCAATGAAATCAAAAGAAAATATTCCTTAAATGCCTTTTTTATTTTGGCTTTTCTTGAAAAATAAAGATATTTTATCATGAGTTGTTTCATGGATTCAAGTCAATTGGATAAACAATTCTTTAGAAGATTTCGCAAAAATAAATAAATAAATATATAAAATAAAATAAATAAATAAAAAGAATGCAAGGAAGAAACTGCATCCAGTTTGAAGTTACAAATCTTTCTGCATGTATTCACTAGAAATATTTCTGGTGTCAGCTTAATAATGTATGGTACAAAACTTTGAAGCAGTGCCAGATATGTTCTTAATTAATTGCTATTTATAGATTTTGGAACGAATGTGTCTGTCATTAATTGCCTAGTCTGTTTTTTCTTTAAATCGGGTATATACACATGAAATAGAACTTTGAAGAATTAAATCATTTTATTATCTTTTTTTGTCGAGGATCCCCCCCCCCCCCATCTGTCGTTTAAGATGATTTTAAACTCATGAACTTAAGAGAAACAGAATTAAATATTGCCTTTAACGACAGATTTAGTGAGAGAAAGCTTACCCCTTCACCAAAAAATCCTTAATTTACTTTTCTCTTATTGTATAATTATTTTAAGTTACTTGAAAAATAAATAAATAATATTCATTTTTTTAAATCATCTGATAAAAAGAAAATTTAGTTAATTGAACTTGGAACCCTCCCCCCCCCCCGGCTTCCTAGAGCCATATCTCAATTCTTGGCATTATTTTCAATTTTTAGCTCTCTAATTTTAATAAGAAGTCTTAAAAATTTTAGTTTATCTAATCCTATTAGTTTAAGTTTAGAACTAATAAGTTTGAAAAAAGGTATTTCACGGAATTTATTTACTGGATTATCTTAAGTGGATAATCCTACTGGAT